>BGPR01013281.1:5157-42217 GCA_013235015.1 Araneus ventricosus
ATATATATATATATATATATATATATATATATATATATATATATATTAACTAATTGTAATTCCGAAATTACAATTAGTTAAAAAGATATGAATTAAAAACGTCAAAATGAATGAATTGACGTGCTGCCATCTATTGGCAGAATGGTAAATTCATTCACGGCGGATTCTTTTTTTTCCCAACTATTATTTTTCGCATCCGGTGTTGCATTTTTTTATTTATTTAACGGAAGTTGTGTTTTTTTTTTTGAGCGAGCTTCTGTGTTATTCTGTGTTTGGATTAATTAACAATTCAAAAAAATCGTTTTCCTGCATTTTTCTTTCTTTTTTTTGTCGTACGGTGTTTCGCAACGTTTACGTTTGTTGGGGTCTCGCGTTTTCATTCAAACCAAACTGCTTTAAGGTAGTAAAAAGGCTATAACTGAAAGTTTTAATCCAACAAGAGAGGATTCCAAACAGATTTACGTTTGTTGGGGAAGCTTAGTGACAATATATGTAGGGAAAAAAACAGAGGCGGGAATATGAAAAAATGTGGATTCCGAGAAATGCTAGGCTATAAGGTAATTAAAAGGTTGGATTTAAAAATTTTAATTAAACAATATATAGGATTCAAAGGATTTTTTATGTTTTGGGGGAAACGTAACGTTTATGTTAGCGACAATATGTGTGAAAAAATAAACCGGAGGCGGGCATATGAAAATTAGTAATAAAAAGACTAGATTTGAAAGAATATTTACATTTGTTGGGGAAAGTAATTGACAATATTTGTTGAAAAAAAACGGAGCCGGGCATATGAAAATATGGATCCCAAGGCCTCACATGATCTCACTTCTCTCCGCCCGGGAATATCCCATTATTCAAGATTGCCCGTGCAACGCCGGGCCATGCAGCTAGTATATATATATATGGTGGAGAGTGGCGATGTGTGCTTTGGAGATATTTTCTTTAAATTTTAATAATATTTTCATTAATTAAAAAATAAGAGACATTTTGGAATTTTTCGGTGATAACTTGTAGAAACATTAAATCAAGAAGGAATTTTACACCATCCAAAAATTCGAAAAAAATTCTTCATTTTAATGATAACAATTATTTTTCCAATGATTCCGGTCGTGTAAATTTTTCTCTTTTAAACAATATTTAAAAATGATTTTAAGTATAATTCCAAGCAATACCTTGAATTGTTGTAATGCATTTTCCTTGTTCACCAAAATTTTTATCACACGATTTTCACACTGCTAAGTTCGGGGAGGGGAGAGTTTACTTATCCTTTCGACATTAATTTCAAAGCTATTCATTACAAAACTATCCTTTTATCTTCCCAATATGTGTGCGTGGTAATAATACACATTTTAAACCACTTATATTTAACATTTGAAAACAAATTTAAGATATTTCTTTGAATAGTAATTCTTTTTCAGTTTTTAACTTGTTTTGATATTTATTTTAGAATCGAAAACTTTTACTTCTATCTATTTCATAGCATTTGCAATTCAACTGTTCACTTAGTTCTCTATATTACAAGAAGGAAAATGACAAAATATGTAGGGGGAGTTGTGGCAGATTGATAAGCTAGAACATTGAAACAGTTCTTAAATTTTGATGATTGGAATGACTCAAGATGTCCATATCCCTTCATATATATGCCACTGTAGCCCTCAGCACACGGTAAATTTTTCAGCCATGTTAAGTCAAAAATTAATTTACAAATGAATCAAACCGATAATATTCTAATCGAAGTAAATTGTACCCTAAGTATGTGTTGTGTGATTTATTTCACTAATTACTTTTTTCTGCCAGGGAATCTACTCCAAAGGAAGGAAAAATATTTATTTTTCTGAAATATATTATATTTTGAGGTTTTTTAGAGTTGATTTTGCGTGACCACTTGTTTTAAGTAAAAAGATTCTTGGGGCACATTGATACGTATCTTCTGTGTGTATCAATGAGCCTTAACAGCAACTACTTTGCAAAATCGTCTTCAGAAATGGAAAAAAACTCAGAAATGAACTAACTAAGAGCAACACACAATTAAGTATTCGTTTTAAACAATGGACAAGGTTTGAATTTCATCGCAAAAATGAAAAGTATTGTTGTAAATTAGGTTTAAAATATTTTTAACGAATTTATTAAAATAGGAGAAAAAATGAACGGAAACTTAATTAATATCATCGAAAAGATAATTTTTTGCATTTTCAGATGGTGTGAAAATTATTTTTGTGCTATATTATTTTCATAAGTCAACAAGGAAAAAAACGAAAATTTCCCTTAATTTTTAATTAATTAAAATTTCCAAAAACAGCTTCGAGTCTCACATTCCCTCCCTCCAAAGTATTTTTAGACACACACACATTCTCCTTTATTATTTGTAGAGATAAATTATTTTCTGAGCCATTATTGTTTCAATTTTCCACTCATTACAAATGTTGAAATTTTATTAAAACAAAAGTTTGTTTCGTTGTTAAGCTTTTAAAACTTGATTTGGAATATAAAGTTTATTGATAAAATGAACTTTGTTTTGATCCCTGACCTATTAATCACCATTATTTTCAATATTTCCGTGTGCATCAATGTACCCGTTGTATGGAGTAGATTGATAGAAATCCATTTTAGGAAAAAAGTGTAATAAATATTTTATTATTTCATTTAGGACCAAAACTCAACTGAAATCCTATATTAGATTAACAAATACAAAAATATAGTGTATTAGTTCTAATTATTTCCCTTGGTAAAATCATTTTTTAGCTTTCCAAAAAAAAAGTGTTTCAATGCCCTTTTGTTCTCCCTACTTTCCGTAGTTCTTGAATTGGAAAGTTTTGACGATATGCCTTTTATAAACTAATTGTCCCTTTTTTCTTAATTCTGCTCGGAGGGAAAAAAGGGAGAGGGCTATTTGCTGTCGTTAAAAAAATTACAAATACAAATATTTTATATATATTTTAACACAGTTTATAAATAATTTTTATATTATTGAGTGTTCGAAACAGATTATGAATTGTCATGTTTAATAAACATTTTATTATTTTTTTGGAAATATGTTTAGTTGCAAATGGATTCTTTTAGAGTTACTTATTTTAATTTTGCAGCTGTCAAATTTTAACTTACAATAAAGTGAGATTTTAGACATGATCAACCTGAAATGTAACACAAGCTGCAGACCTTCACTGACTGTTTACAAGACCATATGCCGTTTGTTATGTTAGTGCCTAATACAAGTCGAAAAGGATGAAAAAAATGTATAGAATATGACTAAAATAATTTTTATAATGTACCATTTTTCTCATACAAATCAAAGATTTGTATGAGAAAAATTAGAAATAGCAGAAATGAATAAAATTAGAAATAGAAATTGCTGTAGATTTTTTTTATCCCTAATACCATCATAAACATAATAATATTGATAGTGAAACAAGCCCGATCTGAATTAGGGGAAAGAGTTTGGAAACTATCTTGAAGTTCAGGTTCTTCAAAAATTGGATTGGAGTAGGACTAAGTTGAACTTCTAAACAAAACCAAAAATTAAGTTCGGACATGTTAGAATATTAATTATTTATAACTTAAAGATCTGAATGCAAATTTTAGGCGTGAATTGTAAAAACAAGTCATTAGGAATGGGGAACAATAATGAAATATTGCCTTCTCCAGCTATTTACTCCATTAGAACGAAAGAAGCTGGCTAATTTTATAAAAATCGAAACCATGTTGATGCAAGTAATCTCTTTACAGTGTCTTTAAATAATACAAATTAACTCCAAATTCAGTCCTGAAATGCATTTTTTTATTTATTAATATTTCCATTATATTATTATAAACTTTTACAACTTCTGGGGCCAATTACTGCGATTTGTTTAATCATTTATACTCGGATTAACAAGATTCCATTACACTATAAACATGTTCAATATTTAATTTTTTTTGTCCTTTCACGAAAATAAATAAATACAAACATTTCGTAAAGAAATGAAATCTAAAATTTGAATTTACAATGAAAACAAATGTTAGATAAAAAAAAAGACAATGGTATAGATGGGAGTAAATGCAACTTACAACAAAATGTATTGATATCTTCGTTTTATAAATTTTAATGTAAAAACTAATGACGTCATAACATTTTGCTGCAAGCTTACTAAGAAAAAATTTAGAAACCGCAGTGAGAAATTAATGTATCTCTAAAAAGGGTGCTTTTGAATTTGTTTCAAAGAAGTAGGTATTGTTAAAAACTTTGATTAGATGGATATTTTGATTTGCAGAAAAACTTATCTTTAAGAAAAAGGAGTCAACAGTTTTAATTGATATATAAGTAGAATTACATCTGTATCATAAGTAAATTCCAAACTTATAAAGCTAGAAATGCAAAGGTATCACCATCAAAAACAAATTTAAAGAATTCTAAGAAATTGTTTTCTAAGGAATGAAAAGTCCCGAACTTCTTTTCCTAGTAACATTACTTCAAGCTGAGAACATATTTGAATTGTGCCACAAATGATAATTTATATATAACGTTTGGCTACTTTTTGCATACATCTCTTAATATTTAGAAACAACAGAAATGAAAATTAAATATTCACTTTATTTTGATTTGCGGATGAGTTCGTCGATCAACTAAAACACTATGAAATAGTTGCCTTTTAATATTTATCATCTTTTTCTCAAATGCAGTTAAAACAAAAGAATGCGTTACTTTTCAACCCAACTTTCAAAGCATTTAAATATTACTTTCAGTAACTTTTCTTTATTTTTATAAAATTCCTGCTTTCTTAATAAGAAACAAGTGTGAAAAATTTTTATTGGAAATTCTGTCGAATTTGTATATTTCTGTTTCCAGCTTTGTAATTCTATCATTAATTGTGTTTTTCGCTTTTTACCTAAGTAACAAAGATTTAGAAAAATAATTCTGTTCACCATAAAAACATTGTTTATTCAAATAAAGCCATTCTTTTGGTTTGCATTATGCAATATGAGCGGTTATTAAAATAAAGCTATTTATTTAGAAAAAAGATGCAAATAATGCATACAGAAACATATTTGCCAAAATTTTTGCTTCAAAAATAAATCAACGAATATTCAACTTGAAAGATATACCAAAGCTTTTTCTGCATCGAAACTTTACACCCACTCTCAGTAGATTCTGGCAATGTCATTTTGTTTATTTTCATTCGTTTTTCATTTAATCGTTTTTGTTTGTAAAATATCCTTCATGAGGATAATACGCGTATTCTTCCATTTATTTTTCATTCATAATAAATCATTGCTACTGTAAATACCATGAACTGTGTGAAGCTGAAGGTTTCATAAATTCTAAGACGCATATAATTAACTGCGAAGTGCGGAAAAAACCCTTAAAATCTTGATTATCAAATGTCTAGATTCTAAATCATTTTTAAACAGTGTGATTATAGAATTATATTCTCTTTTGACGTCATAAATATAACAAAATTATATGAAAGCTTTCTTTCTGAAGAATATTACCACGTATTATACTTAACTCATATAATACAGCCGAAGCCATAACTCAATGGGAGTATTTGCCTAAACTTGTTCCTTGGTGAGAAATTCTTACTTAACATTTTTTAAAGTAAAAAGAAAATCATAAAATAATAAAAACGCAAAAATTATTAAAAAAATAACGGCTAATTAAAGCTTCGTATAATATATTCCATTAATTAGTGGTCACACAATTTTTTTAAATAGATTATTGAAGTTGTTCCTTTTGTGCATGTTTCTGATTGTAATTTTTACTGGTTTACTTGACATTTGACTTTTTGACACAAATATTACAAGAGCATGAGTTGTCTCTATTGGCGACCGTTCTGAATTTTTTTCTTTGAGAAATAGAAGCGAAAATTCATTATTCTCCAGAAACTCATACTAAGACAGTTGAAAGGATACATCCCTTACCTTACAACATAATCACAGCCATTTTATAATTATGGATTCAGAAGCAAAAATTATTCTCCAAAAAGTTGCATCAGTTGAATCACAGTATTTTGAATAAACTAAGGATACTAGAAACAATGAGGCAATACTTTTTTGTCTACTCAATTTTAAGCTTTATGAAACTGGGTACAACTCTCAGAAAATTGCCTGTTCAGTTTGGCACAAAATTTCCTGTTCATTGACTACTTTTGAAATGCCATTTCATCGCCTTAACAAACTGTTTTAACAGTGCCCCTATCAGTGTCCCTAATGGCTCAACCTTGCTAGCTAAGCTAATTAACCATGAATTACACTACAAGACAGCATTTACAATCTAACATTACAATGTTCTTCCAAAAAGGCATTCACACCTTGTACAATGCGTACGTAAATAATGCGTAACGTAAACAAAAATTTCACACTTCTCATTAATTAATACAGATGTAGAATTTCGTTAGTTATTAAAAATGTTCGAATCGTTGGCTGCTGTTACCCGGGAATTACGGATAACGCCAGCCGATGGAATTGCATACTTCGCTAAGCATACAAATTGGTATTTAGCCGCATTTTCTTTCCGTGGGTGCTCTGAACTCGCAGATTGTAACTGGTCTTGAGATACAAAAGTTATGCTTCAAATACGCCCTGAAAAAGAAATCTATCGGATTCAGATCCGATGTAGCATGGTGCAAATTCAATGTTACCTCTTCGTTCTAACCATGCGTTCAGCGAAATTACACCCAGATGGACCTCACTTTGCGGTGGTAATTAATGAATTAATATATTTGAACTACGAAAAACTTCAATTTATGTTATTAACTGTTTATGCAATAGTTATTCAATGCGTGTACACACTTTTGAGACTCCCTGTGTGTATCAAAATACAGGGTGGTCATAAGTTATTGGACCCATTTCAAAAATTAATTTAAAAAACCCTATAATGTAGCAACTTATTTTTTAAAAAAAATGATAGAAGAGAGTAGCTCAAAAAGTTTTTTTCAGATATGTAACACGCCGTTACGGCCTCGCTAAATCTGCGCAATTCAACACAAGTGTCAAAATGGCTACCGTGCAGCAGGTGGAACGTCTCTAGTTCCACGAAAGCAAATCAATTGTAAAAATTCAAAGAATTATTCGGTTAGAGTATCGAAGTTGTCAGTCTCCAAGTAAGAATTGCATTAAGCGTTGGCATGAGCAATTAAGGAGTGAAAGTCTCCCCCTCCGATGCACATTTCCTGTTCCCTTTAATTTCTCTTGCCAGCGCTTGATGAAGTTCTTCCTTGGAGACTGACAATGTCTATACTCTAACCGAATAATTCTTTGAACTATTACAATTGATTTGCTTTAGTGGAACCAGAGACGTGCCTTCTGCTGCCCGGTTGCCATTTTGACACTTGCGTCGGATAACGCAGATTTAGTTCATCGTAACGATGTGTTACCTATCTGCAAAAAAAAAAACTTTTTGAGCTACTTTCTCATTTTTAAAAAAACCAAGTTGTTACATTATAGGTTTTCTTAAATTAATTTTTGAAATGGCTCCAATAATTTATGACCACCTTGTATAACTGTATGATATTACTCCTTCAAGTCTGAAATACAATACAGAGGGTAGAAACGTCTGGATTTCTTCTCAAATCGATCCAGGGAAAACCTGCTGCTTAATTCATGTTCATCAATTTCAGACAAAACGGTGGGAAAGGCTGAAAAGTGTTGTTGGAATAAAAATAGTCTCTTCCGAGTGTGGATGCGATGTGATGCGTCCTCCTCCCTCCTGAGGTCATCTGACACTAAAGAAGAGGAAGGCCGTTTCACCCTGTTTCTTAACTCCCCCTTTTAAAAGCACTTTCGAGTGTTTCCACTTTGTTCGCATTTTAACTCGTCCCATCCCTTTTCCGACCCTCTTTAAAGTTACACTTTTAATGGCTTTAAAGTATCTCTTACGTGTCCTGCCCTCACAGCCACTAAACTTCTCAACTCCGCTCGACAGTCACAACACTGTTATCCACTTTCGGACCCGGGCCCTTGATTATATTTTCCTCAATTTTCCGCTGCTCACATCGGAGAGAGCAGATTTCTCTCTTCTTAGAGTTTAAACTTTCTTTTCGGGCCTCTTCGCATAGAACTGCGCGAATTAGATTAAAGTGGCAATGATTGATTGAATGAAATGCTTTTGAAGAGAAGAATGGGCTGTTCTCTCCTTTTTCGGGGTTTAGATTTTCCTCCTGTTTTTACTTTCTTTTCTTTACGTTTCTTTTTTATTTATTTGTTTATTTTTTTTACTTCGGGTGTGTTCGCAAAAATAAAGATGCGAACATGGTTTCCTTTACACACTTGTCTGTTAACTAGTTACTCAACCAAAGAATTTATTGTTGTTATTTTCACGTTCATTGAAAAAGCGGCCAAAAATATTTTTTCATTTGGGTATAAGGAAATTTGAAAACTGCATTATGTTTTTTTAAATCAGAATTAGGGAATTCTCGAAGTCTTGGTGATGAAAAAATGATTGCTGCCATCCATGGTGAAGGTATGCTTTTTCAAATATTAAGATACACTTTTTTATATGTTGCAGACTAATTGCTTCATGGTTTCAGAAGCTCCTCTGTAGTCTCCATGTAGGATCTCGAGTTAGAGATCCGATTCCACTGAAGATCAGCGCTATATATATCCTGATGCCTGCTAAATCTGTTGAAAGTCAAACGTCCTCCCGCTGATGTGTTGCGGAAGTCAAGATGCACTTTTTTATATGTTGCAGACTAATTGCTTCATGGTTTCAGAAGCTCCTCTGTAGTCTCCATGTAGGATCTCAAGTTAGAGACCCGATTCCACTGAAGATCAGCGCTATATATATCCTGATGCCTGCTAAATCTGTTGAAAGTCAAACGTCCTCCCGCTGATATGTTGCGGAAGCTTGGAGAGTTAGCTGTCGCGACGGCTCATCTGATCTTCGTTCAAATTTAGGAGACCAAAATAACGCTCGCGTAGCTTTGAAACGGGACGTTAATATAACTAAACTGAACTCTAAGTTTTAGAAAACAGTAGAATTTCAAAATAATTTTTCGGTTAAATCCCACGAGTATGATAACGAATATATTTTTTTCTCCGTTTGTTTTCAGACATTTCTCTTATATTTACTAACTTACTTTGTACTTAACTAATATAAATTTATGTTACCTATTGGCTGCAAAGTTTCATGTGCTGCAATTTCATAATCACCTTTTTTTCTTTAATTAAAAGAAAAGTAAAAAATTTGGTAAGTTTGTCTAGTACTGGTTTAGTTTAGTTTAGTTAGTTAGACCAATGTGCCGTTTAGAAGCTACATGAAAGCTATTTTGAAATGGTCTTCCTAATTTTGAATCGTGGTAAGTTAAAGAGGATTCCACTATAGCTGGTATGCTCTCTCCTAACTTTCACATCACACTAGCTCTCTGCTATTGGTGCACCGGCATATGTATGTGCATACAAAAGTGAATACTTTTGCATGCAAATTTTATTTAGACAACCTCTTTGATTGTATGCGTCGCCTTTTGGAAGAATAACGATTTTTTTTTTTTTGAAAATTGGAAAATTGTTGCAACTTTGATAAGAGTTGTAATCATACTACAGCAAAACATATATAGTGTCGGCATTCATTCGACGCAGAATTTCATGCTCTACAACTTTCTTCTCTGAACTCATTTCATGCTCTGGACCATTTTTAACATTAAATGTGTAGTTTTGGAGTAACTTTGGAAAAACTGACAAAACACCCCACTTCACTTCATTCCCCCCCTCCTTAGCAGCCGACGCCGGAGGTGGAAAACTTGGGGTAGTCATACCTACTTAGGCCCTAAATGAAATGATTAAAGCAATAAAACCTTAACTATAATTTTTTTCCGATTTAAACTCCCCGGTGACTGAACTATCAGGTATTAATCTTAAAATAATCTGACATTCTTCTTTCCATTTAATTCTTGATACCGATATATCTACATCAAATATTTCTTTTGGATTCCCTTTCACATTCAAAATGTTCTGAATAGTAATCGTGGCATAGTATTCATTTTCTACAACAGTAGCTGAAGTGAATTGGAAGAATTGTCCACCATTATTTCGACAACGTATTTAAAGACTGACTATTTAAACAGCAAGCCAACATAACATGATGGAAATATTTAAAGTTAGCTATTACTAATTACTATTTATTATTTTTGAGCACTGATTCTTAATATAACTTTTAACCTTTGCCTTTAATCTCCACGTGCTACATACACGAGGATCAAATTGAAATGAAAATAAATTTAATAAAATTTTTTAAAAAAATAAAATCTTATTTGTGTACTAAAATAGTAGTTTTTTTATTTTCATTATTTTCTACTTTTCAATTTATATTTCATTATTATAAACATTATGGAATCTTGAAATCAATTTTTTTTCAAATTCGATACCAACTGGTGTCACTCGAATGTGCCTCTCAAAATCTTATAATAGTGTATTGTCATCGAGAATACTTAAGCGTACAAAATTCTAGCACATCAGTAAGTGCATGCAAAATCAATTGCAAAATTCTATCTTCAAACCAGGAAATAACTCAAGCGAAATAAAAGTATATTAAATGTTTCAAAGTGACTTCACGAGCAATAAATTGTAGAAGTAGTATATGAAAATTATCGTAACTCGGGTAGAAGTCATTTTCGTGCAATCAAAAAAGTTTCTAAAACACGAATGATTTTATGAATCAGAAGTTCGTGAAAACTCGATTTAGCTGGATAAAGTCCTTATTTTTTCCCTTTTCAATTTCAGATTGTTTTATTTTCTCAATCTAATCACGTTTTCGGTTAGAGAGAAAGAACGAAAGAAGAACTGCTTCATTTTTATGCCCATTATTTCGTCAGCGAGAAAATTCATTTTTCTAGGCTTACCCATTAAATGATTCATTTAAAATATAAAATGAAAGGAACCCTAAAGTACTATTGTGCCAACTCGTTTCTACCACCTAACTCCGAACAATCCTGAAAGACCTCCATTCGAATTCCTGTTTACGACTTCCCAGTTTAGTCCCAAGCGACACAGAGTCTGACGAATGTCCATTCCAGAATGAAGGACCTTCCACCATCATATAGAACAAAATAATTCTGACGGGAAAAGAGATTGGTCTATCTGGGAGGGGAGGGATGACTCCCCCCAGAAAACTGAGGGGGGAGAGGTGTGGGGGCGTGCTTTGATTGCTGTCGCTTTCCAAAGGAGGCACGTGTATTACATGTGTAATGAGCTAGATATTAGTTCGCAATCCTTACGCCCTAACGTTCGATGCCTTCTGCGTTCCAAACGTTCTCTCTTCATTCTTCTCCCTCCGTTCTATGTCAGTGTTCGACACCACCCCTCTCGGTGACCCAGGGTGTAGAATATTGTCCAGGGGAAATAGATCGCCGTGGAATTTGAATATCTCTAATTAAGACTTTTAAAAGGGAAAGTGAGGACGAAACCGAATTTATGTGTCTCCCGTGAATTTCAATGTGAAATCTAGTATGGCTTGTAAGCAGAAAGTGAGGATGGTTTTTATAAGTTGATTAGCTGATAAACCCGGCGTTGCTCAGGATTAAAATAGTTTTGACTAAAATATTATAAGACACAAAATCCTTTTATCGTGTGAAACGTTTTTAAATTAAAATGAGATCATCAATTAAAGCAAACGATTTTTTTAAAAAAGCAAAAAAACTAATTTTCTCCGTAATATTTGTTATACAAGTACTTCAAATTTTTTTTCACCAATACTGAAGTATAAGAAAGGTTTTAATGAACTTTTTAGGACAATTAATTACTTTTTGATTATTAAAAAACATGAAAATAAACCAAATCGAAAGTTTTCTCGGTATAAATTGTGAATTGTCTGCTTTAAAACTTTTCTTTTAGTGTTTTCGAGAATTTTGTTAATGTTTTTTGGCAACAGTTCTTCGTATGTGCATTTTTGTTCACAAACGCTGAAAAGAATAATATTACAAATTGTGTATAAAATTAATTTTGAAAGTTTTATTCAAATGAGAGAACAAAATTGTACAAATTAGTGTCACTGAACAGCTTATTTTTTTAAAATAAATATGGCGTAAAATTAGTTTTTGTTAGAAAACATTTTCGGGAGATATCGCGGAAAAACGCCACAATCTTGTTAAATTTTTAATTACCTTTTGGACTTTCTAAAGTTGACAGTGACCTTTATCTTGTTCTAAAGACCTCACGTGCGGAAATTCTTCGAGATTGGACAAAAGCTGTCAATTTGAATTAAAGAACACACAGAGAGACATACACTCTGCATAAAAATATGTACAATGAGCATTCAAAACCACAGCATCCCAACTACAGAGATTAAGGCTACAACGACTTACATTAATCCAATCCTTGCCTGTAAACAACATTTCTGGAGCGTGCTGTTGTCAAAAATCTATTTCATCTGCTTAGAAAAGCTTTGCTATCTTTGCCTTTGTTGGAATTTGAGCGATTGATTTATGTTTTCTTTTAGGCATCGTTAAAACACAACTCAAAGTTATATATTTTCAATTAAAATATCACTTATTTATTATTTCGTAGAAAACGCGGGTAAAGAAGGCAGGCGATATTAACTGCAGCGATTTTTTGTTCTAATTAAATAAGCTTTAGAATTCTTTTAGAACCAATGAAAACATTGCCAAACTATATTTGAAAAAAATAAACAAAAACATCAGAAAATAATGGTAAAGTAATTACACCTTCAACTATTTATTAAATTTATTACTATTAACTAATCAACTATTACTATAAATTTATTACTATTTACTACTCAACTATTTATTAAATTTTGAAAAATTAATAAAACTTTAAGGAAACATTTCACAGATATAAAATTGGTATCATTAAAAAGGAAAAATTTTGAACTTTAAGATGGTATAAAAATAAATTTCAGGAGCTGAGTTGACCCGAACTTACAGCGGAAAAACTGTTTCTGTTAATTTCTAATTAACTGACTGTTTAACCAACTTTTGAGCTTTGAAAAGTTCACAGATGTTCCCCTTGTCTTAATTAATAAGTGTGCAAAATTTGGTTGAAATCGGTGTAGTGGTTTAAGAGTAGATGTGGAATATACATACATACAAACAAACATACATACTCACAATAATTTTTATTTATGTTAAGATTTTTAAACCTTTTGTAGGTTCTTTAATAATTTTTATCGTTTTTTACGAAATTATTAATAAAAAATTAAAATAACCTGAATTATGATGAACTTCCTCGTATGCTGAAAATAGTCATAAAATAATTCTGAGGAATTTTTTTCTAAAAAGATAAGTTTATTGAGCTTCCGCAAAAACAAGGATTGAAAGCAGTTATCTTACTCGAAGGTGGGAGAATGTTGGACTGTAATTAATGGTTATGGAGCAATCTTGACACCTTTCACATTCTGCGTGGTCTTCATTATAAATGTGTAGAAAACTTCTGGAGGCATGTTTGTGTTCGAAACTCTGACCACTATACATTTGAGGTTCCGAAAGATAGCTTTTAGAAAAATCAACAATTTTTGTACCCTCCAAATATAAAGTTTTATCACCGGTTGGAAACTCGTTTTTAGCATTAGAATGTCCAAAAAGTTAGATGGTTACTTTTTAATGGAAACCAAAGTCATATTTAGAGAAAAAACGAAAAACTTTCCGCAAAAAGTATCAATGTGTTTTTTCAGATACTGACGCAGAAATACACCCGATGAAAGTTTTATTAAAATACACCTATAATGAAATTTGCGTTTGTCAAAGAAAACCGAAGAAGATTTATTTTCGTCAATAAGAATGAACTGGCAAGTAGAAACTTCACTTGCTTTACTGGTTTTTTTTTATAATCTTAGGAAGAAAAGGGCTTTTGAGTGGTAAGTAATGTTCATTTAAGTGTGTTTGTAGTTTTAACCCTTGAACTCCTATTCAATATCGATTAAGAATAGGGGTTCAGGGTAGGGGTCCTTAATTTATTATTAAGCAAAATTTCGTGATATTTTCCGAACAATCTGGTTCGATTGCATAATTTAAATATTTGATCTGTACAGCTTTGAAAACTCTTCATATAAATGTAAGATTTTTGTATTAAAAGACAAATTTGCCAATTCGCTGTTAATTAATAATGTTTAGAACACTTAACTTAAGTTCAAACGTTGCATTATTGCAGGGGGGATTTTTTAGCGTATCTTCGAACGATGCACATATTTCAAGAATATACTGCAAGAGACATAATTATTAAAATAAATAAGAAAGAATGATTTTTTTTTATTTAGTTTAGGCTTTCTGGTTTAGATTAACATCTAAATGAAAGTTTTACGGTACAGAAATGTTAGGATCATTGTTAGGAACTGAAATTTCTTTTATATTTATTCTGAATTTTATAACATATTATTTGTTAATTATTAAATGTCAGGATCAGCTGTGATAAGAGATTTGGATGTGCAACAAAAACATTCTTCAAAGTCTTTTTCGAAACTATTTCAATTTTTTTTAGAGAATATATAATAAGAAGGAAAAATATTGTCCTTTTTAAATTAAATACTGAAAATATTATATTTCGATTTATTGATTCAAAATTCAATAGAAAGGTTGTATTTTGTTATTTATTTCCTTGCAAAAATTTAACCTAATTAAATTTTCTTAAATCCTTTTTGGCCTTGAATATTCGAATGAATAAAATTAATTTGCCTGGGGTTAAAGGATTGTTCTGAAAAATATTTAAAAGATCAAATTTGTAGGAATATAAGATTGTTTTCTTATGTTTCTTAAACATCATGTTTCGGCCTGAGTGATTCTTTGAATATTTAGTTGGGCTCTATACCAGAAAAAAATTATAAATTTCCCCTTCTCTTATCATGTAATATATAACATATTAATTAATTCTAATGATCATAAGCAGAAAAAAATGTTTATCCTCAAATGACTTTCAAGCAACCATTAACTAAAAAGGAATGAATAACAATTATAAATATCGCAATTATATACCATATATATTTCAAAACCGATCTTTTCCTTCTAGTTAAACATTTCGTCAACATATTTTTTAAATATACGAACATCTGCGAATGAAAATATTAATTATTATGAGATGAGAATGCGTTTATTATATCATGAAAATGTAATTGCAATTATAGATACAAACCCACTTAATTCTTTTCATTATGTTGAAAACAAATATTTCCCGTACAAGGGATGATGAGCTAATAAAATAAAAAAATAATCCGCATTTTATGTAATATCAAACTAGATAAACTTTTTATCATACGTTCTAAACAGCGTTTCTAGAAATGCTCTGATTTATTTTTAAAGGGAACATGCATTTCATTTCACAAACATGACTGAAAAAATCTGTTCGTTTCCTTTGCTTTTATTTCACGTTATACAATTACTCTTTAATCCAGTACCTTATTAAAATTTTAAGTGTATTGAAGTTGATTAAATCAAGGGTGATGGGTAGACAGTTATTACTTGAGAATGAATTCACCATACATTAAGATTCTTTTTTAAAAAGCATACCACAGAATACTTAAGAAACTTTATCTGAAAGGCTTCAATATGCAATGCGATGATATAAAAGCAGGACATGAAATCTATCGAATTAATATTATTGGAGATGTTAATATGAATCTCTTGTGTTATAATGTACAGCTTCTTAAAACGTTCTGGGATCGAAGCTGTGCAAATAAAATTTCTTTAAATGTTTTGAATGATGTCTTTCTTTAAAAGTTTTGCATGATTTATCTAATATTATTGTCATGTAGAATTTCACAACAAAATAAATATGGTTAATTTTTAAATTTAGAAGTAAGTAAATTTTTTGACGCATATCTCTGCCTAAAAAAGAGGCACAATGGACCATGTATTGAGATATTTTCATTAAATTGTAAAGTTCGGATAATATAAAGAGGTAATCAGTTTTTTAAGGACTACGATGCACCTCGAAATCAATCATGACGACGACATCTGAGGTTCCACACCATACCAATGATTGCTCCGTTTGATTCCGACGGATTTAAACGGCAGCAGGCCCGTGTACGCAATAAATCTCCAATGAAATTAGGTGTCGAGCACACGTACCTCTATTTCCGAGCCAAAATAATTTTCTTAACATCAAAACTCAGGTTATAACATCTTTCCAGCCAAAACTAAATGGCATGTTTGGATTAAAACTGTAAAATAAGTCAAACTTATTGGTAATAAATCATAACTCTGAGGCTATTAAAAAAATAGGAAACTTAAGTCTCACAATAAAATTCTGTAAACGTGGATCGAATGGGCAATTTTTTAATATATATATATATATATATATATATAACGCTAATGTACGTGGCACAGAAAAGAGGTTAATTTCTCTTTTGTCGATGGCAACGATCGATTTGTATACAAAACAACATTGGTAGCCTCCTCCATGTTAGGCATAACTTCATAGTCGTAGCCTGCTACTATAAAGTTCCTCGAAAAAAAAAAAGAATTTAAGATGAAAAATTCACAATATTTCTTATAATATAATGAAACTTTGGATGAAGTGATTCAAAATTATCAGTTAGAAACGAAACAGATGGGCTTAGGCGAGCCAGAGAACGTTTAGATCAACGCCAAAATAGTTTAAGTGAGCGAAGATAAAATCGTGCTAAGTCACAAATTGAGGTGAACATTATGGAACTTGCTAGTGTGACAATTGTACATTGGCTACTTTTCTGTTATGCGTACACCACTTGGTGCCTTTTTTCATCTTGGCAAATTTTCTTGGAGAGCTGAATCGCCAGTTTGGCTCTAGAAGCATCAGAAAAATCATGGTAGGCGTATAATCGAGTGCAGATGCTCTGCGAAGAATCAGCTAGTTGGATACAGATATGGATCTTTTGTAAACTAATTTATTTAGAAAATGAAATCCAAAAATCTATCTATCTATGAAAAAGTGAGGTACATGTGAAAAAATAGCTGATGCAACGAAAACGACCCATTAAAAACAGAAAGCTATTTTCCTCATGCTATGGTATGCAGTTCAAGAAAGGTGAAAGAAATTGGATAAATTTTGGCATTAAATTTATTTATAAATTTTTTAGTTGCATAAATATAACAAGAAAGTAATAAGTATAAAAGGAAACATTTGAGAGATTGTGCATATTTAAAATATTCAAGTTTTTAAAATGGTATTGGCCCAATTTTCATCACTGCGCTTTTATTTTTATTAGAACAACAGTAAACCCGTGCGAAAGATACGCACGTTTACCCTCCCCCTCCCCGGTCTCAAAAAATATTTAGCTATTTTAAAAATGCAAAAAAATGCATTTCTGTAAAAGATTATTTTAATTCATCGCCCACAATATACAGATTAAAATATGTGTATATAAACATGTGAAACATCTAAGACCGTCTGTCATTGTCAAAATACAAAATATCTTAGATTAAAATATAAAGGTGCTACAACAATAATTTTAATTTTGCACTCTGTATTAAAAATTCACATATTTTCCCCGTTAAGTAAGGAATATGGATTCCCCCTTTATGTATAGGATAGATTGTTCTTAATCGTAAGGTTTTAATCCTCAACAAATGTTGATTTTAAAATTAAATGTAATGAAAGAAAATCAATTCGAATCACTGAATTATAATGTATATCAGCGATTCTCAACCTATGGGGCGTGATAACAGTAAATGGGGGCGCGAGCATATCGAAGAGAAAATACTATTAATAAATTGATTAATTTACGGAAAGAAAAGCAAAACAAAATACATTCTGACATAATAAGAAACAAAATACTCATTTGCACTGATATAATACACTTATAAAAATGATTGTATTATCAGTACTGCACAATGTATTTAATAATTAACTTATCAATACTAAATAAAAATGCATTGTTAGAAATTAAAAATACATTGTTATTGTATAAATTTTTATTGTATGAGAGGGGGGCGCGATGAAAATTATGGTTGAAAACTGGGTCGCAAACATTGAAAGGTTGAGAAACATTGATGTATAATAAAAAAATGTTACATTTTTATGATCTGCAATGAATTATTTGCTACAATTATTCTAAAAAATACTGAAGATTCATTTATTTATCTTCATAACTTGTAAAATGGTATTCTAATATCTAAATCAGGATTTTTTCTCTAAAATAAATAAACTTTCGGAGAAAGCATATCAAAATGCTCGGCAGAAAAATCGTCAATATTTAAATCTATGTTACATTTGCATACCAGGAGTTTGAGCCACGAGTTAGAACAGTGCCATTTTTATAAAATATTTGTCTCAAATTCGTTCTACCGTAATTTATTCATGAACGAAAAGCAAAGAGTTTAATAACTCCCCAAAAAATACTTTACTTATTCATTACTATTTTTAAGTCTCAACTGTTTATTCGTCAAGATAAAATTTTGAAGCATTGTAACAAATTTATAAACTGAGGATTCAGGCATATTGTTAAAAATAAGATGCAGGCACTGCAAAGAAATGATGAGGACAATTCAGACGTTGCAGCTTATATTAAATATTCAGTATGCTGTTGGAGATATGCTTTCCTAGAATAAATATTTAACAACTCTATATTGCCATTATTAATGGCACAGGGAAATGCAAAAACCTTTAAATTCTTTTAAATCTATAAATCATAGTCTGATTTTCACTTGAATGTATAATAGAGTTGGTAGTTGCGTGTATAGTATCCGTTGAAACGAGAGATGAAAATTTATCTAGAGACGAGATCAACAACAACAAAACAAAGAATATGATTTCTGTAAGCATCATATTATTACACATTTAAAGGTTAACTAGTATTATCACTCTATCTTGCGGGGAAGTTTGCCTTCACCAATATTGTTTTTAATTAATTTAGTTTCACATTTGATAAATTATTATTTAACATTACTATAATTACGAAAAGCATCTTAACGTGGAGTTTTCTTTAATAAATAATTTTTAAAAATTAAGCTTCACTTTAATTTAACCAATTTTTGCAAGAAATCAACGGAAGTCATGCATAAGGAAGGAAAATATCTTCCTTATTTTTGTTTAACTTCTTTAACTAGTTCATGTTTTTAAAAAATAACAATTCAAATTACTTAAACAACGACCGACAGAGCAATTTTGACGGGAATTTTATCAAACGACTTAGTTTACTTTGTTTTCAGTAGAGCATGGCATGGCATAACATAACATAACATAACATAATACCACTCCATGCCCCAGCAACTATAACCTTAAGGTTATTTAAGCAGTGTCGAGGACATGAACTGGAAGAAAATCACAACGCCAGAGGGGGTGAACTCTCTTAAAACTTGACAATTCTCTACACCGTTGACTAATTAAAAACGCAATTAGTTTACAAATGTTTACAGGAGCTATTGCATTAAGAAGGATTGCTTTTGTGCTATACATTTTAAATATATTTTGGTAACACAGAGTAAAATAAAACTTTGAAAAAACACAAAATTATACAATTGAATATGAAATAACTGGACAATAAAAAAAACTAAATGCAATGGAAAAACTATACGATGAGTAAAAAAAAAAAAATACATTCAAAAACAAAAAAATGAAAGGAAAAAGATGGAAAACAAATTAATACAATAATAAAAATAACATAAAAATGCACACAAAACAGAAAGATGGGCCGCACAGAGTTTTAATAAATTTGATTTTGAAGAAGAGTTAGCTGATGGAACTCTATTTGAAGATGGAGAAACACGGTGGATCTTGGAAGAAAGTCCTGAAAGAACGACTAAAGCAGTTCTGAGTTCATTAGGGGATGATGGGCTGAAGAGGAGGCGAAGTTGAATGTTGAACTGGTGAAAAGAGATCTTCCATCTCAAAAGAAAAGGATGGAGAGATGAAGACGAAGGATGGACAGTTGAAGTTTGGTTGGTTTTAAATTCCCTCATCGCAGGAGGAAGAGGATGTTGGGTTACAAAAGTTATTTGTGAAAATGTTGGCCAATATTGTGGGAATGGGACTCTACTGAGAAGACTAATGAAGGAAAGAAAAAACAATTAATTGGGATCTGGACGGAAAAGACTGTTTCTCTTCGGAGAAAGTGGAGCAAATTATGGATCTTCCTTCTTGACATTGAATTGTTGGCTACGCTGCGGAACCATACTGGCAGATGTTGTTGGCTGGGTGATGCCATATGGGGGGAGGTTGTGAGGACGCAAACCGTTGCATAATGGATTGGTGTGCCGATTCCCCCACAAGAACAGAATGATGTTTCGACAAGGTTGAATCTTTGGAGAAACGAAGGGAAAGGCCCATATCCTGTGAAAAACAAAATTTCGTTGCGTGTCCAGTTGATTGGTTGCAAGCTAACTTTGGAAATTATGTTGTGAATGAGCCTCCCAGTATCTCCATCATCTCAAGCCATTTGCCAGGTGACCAACATCTTCTGACTTAAGAATGTTTCGATAAAAGATTTTGGAAACTCGAGTGGTGTTTCAGGAAACATTTCCGTTTCTGCTGCCTCCTTAGCCAGTCTGTCTGCTTCTTCGTTCCTTATGTTACCTGCATGCGCTTTGATCCACGACACTCTGATGTGATGGTGACTATGAAGTAGTAACTTGAAGATTTTCCGGGCAATTGAATTGTGATAGAAATAGCAAAGTACGCTGAATCAAGACAGAGTCCATTTTCAATTTATAAATAACATTTATTGATGTCAAATATATGTTCTTGATAGATATTAAAAAGAACTGTTGAAATATTATATGCATTCGACTGATACATCACACACCTCCGTAGTCAAAGAGGGTGGGTAGCTCACTTGACACTCACATACAACGAGATTAAATACATGGCGCATATTGAAACAAAACTGCTATAGTATGGCACAAGAGTAATCACAAACAATAAGTTCTACTTTACGGCGCGACCGCTAATTATAATTTTTTAATATTTTAACATGACAACCATTTGCATTTCGTTTTCCCATTTTTAACCTTAATATAAATAAAAGTCATTATGGGTATGTGTGTATGTATGTGGCTATGTTCTACATCTCCTCCTAAACCAATGGACGGTTTTCAACAAATTTTGTACACTTATTATTTAAGACAAGGGTAAGATACTTTCGAACTTTTCTAAGTCCAAAAGTTAATTAAACAGGCAGTTAATTAGAAATTAACCGAAACCGTTTTTCCGCCGTAACTTCTGAGCAAATATTTTTTGTTCGACAAAAAATATTTTTATACCATCTTAAAGTTAAAATTTTTACCTTTTCAATGATACCAATTTTATTTCTGTGACATTTTCCCTTCGATTGTTATTAATTTTTAAAAGTTCCATAATTTTTAAATACGTGCAGACGATTTTGAAATAACGAAGATTTATAGCTACTCCGTTGCTAGGCAACGGTTAGACTTTGAACTAATTCACCTTTATTTCTGAAAATTTTTCTTATTTTTATCAATATCCATATAATATAATAAATGCGAAAGTGTGTCTGTCTGTTTGTTACGCATTTACGGCAAAACTACCAAGCTAATTTGGATGAAAATTGGCAGAGTTGTAGCTTGAAACCCAGGAACGGACATGGGATAGGTGACATCATGTTAAATTCATTATTTTTGATTACACATAATTAAATAATTAACAAGAGATTTGCGATGAAGATTACTACTTTATTTTTCAATCAACTGTCACGTGATCCTTAAGGAATGCGCAAACAAAATGAAATGTCACGTGATTCTTCAGAAAAGCGCAATTTTGAAATGACTTATTTTTAAAGTCAAGCATCACGTGATCTTGCTGAGAAAAGAAATAAATAATTAATTTGTGGAATAATAACTGAAAAATAGACGCCGGGACAGAAAACTAATGATAGATATGATATAGTTTCAAGAGTTTTTGGATTAAAATTTAAAAACTAAAGTTAATTGTAACTAAAGGAAAATATTGTTCAATGTTTACTTAAAATAAGAGCCTAATTTAGTGGAAAGGTTGCCAAAATAATTCTTTATCTCTCTTTTTCTCGGCATCCAAGATTTGTTTGGCTGTTAAATTTGTAACCAAACTATTTGGATAATCACTGGCGGTACAATTCTAAACCAAACGATTTAGCTAATTACAATAGTTCCATTTCGCATTTTAATGCTTTAAGAGCTTTTTTCAACTGATTTAAAAAGAAAGGATTGCATAAACCCAATGACACGGAATTCAACGTTTTGCTTACTAAAGAAAGAACTGATTCGAACTTGGCGCTTGATATAGTTGCCAAATAGATTTGGCGTTTGCTAGAGATTCAAACAGTGTATTAAATTGGGACTTTTTCAAAATTGTTCACAGTACAGAGGAACTGATAAGCAAGGTTTATCCTTCCTTACAAGCTAATAAGAGAAATAGAGATTGTTTGTTGATTGGGTAATTTTGGCACTGACTAATGAAAGTTTAGGTCAGATAAATGAAAAACAAATGCTTCACAAATGGAGGGATATATTACAGAATATCTATCTGTAGATACGGTAATGGGCAATAACAAATAAAATTATATCCTGTAGAGTTCTTCAATCACATAGAATTGTCAGGGATACCTTCCGACAAGCTGAGATTAAAATTCGGTGTGTCAGAATTATTCATACGTAACCTCGATGTACCGAGACTGCGCAATGGCACACGGTTTCAAATTACACACTTAGGACCAAAAGTCGTGCTGGTTACTGATATGACTGGCATAGAGAAAGGTGAGAGTTCTAAATTCTACGCATTCCGATAATACCGAAGGATTTACCATCCCAATTCAAAAGGTAACAATTCCCTTTAAAATTAGCATTTGCCAGGCTCAGGTCAGACATTCAAAGGGGCAGGCGTACATTTGGAAAAATCACATTTTTTTCTGTTGGTAACTATATGTGGCATGTTCGCGTGTGTCCAGCCCACTAAACCTGTACATCGGTGCTAAAAATGTGAAACAAAAAACGTCGTATACAAAAGTGTGTTATCATATATAAACAATTCACCTAATTGTAACAGCAGACACATATACATTACAGTCCTGTTAGTCGTCCAATTATGTATTATCAACCATCAGAACTTTTAATTTCCCCTTTCTACATATACGAAACATTTACATTCGTGAATTTAAAAAAAGTAACAATTCAAATTCTTCGTGCACGAAGTCGCGGGTAACAGCTTGTAAATCTATAAAACTAATTTTAAAGTTAACCAGTCTTTGGAGTCTTCTCCTCTAAACTTTCTATTATTACAGGTACTTTCGCAATGAGGACTGTAGACAAATAAAAATACAGTCTACCCATTGACGGATTTAGTCCAAATTTAGACACTGATGTCAAAGTTAAGTGTAAAGAATATATTGTTACGAAGCTGTAAAGTTGTTTTCCTGATATGATAATCTTATGGCAGGAAAGAGAGTTTCACATTGGTTTTACTGGAAGCCAAACCAATGAACCCCTACCGGCGACAAATTTAATAAAATTACATAAGTCCAAAAGCCATGATAAAAAAATATATAAAGTTAAGGTTAAATCAAGTTAAGGTTTTATAAGTTTAAAGTTAAGGTTTTAAGGTCTATAAATAAAGTTAAAGTTACGGTTTTATAAAATATGTAAACAAAACAGAAAACTCATCCACAAGAACAAAATAAAATGAGTTAAACTTTCAGTACCTTTCACAAAATATGAAAAAGTATTGCAACAATAATTACACATCGACATTTTTTTACTACATTAATTTCTGAAAGATGTTCAAAAGATATATAGGTTTTAAAATGTAGACTTCAAAAATGAGATTGCATAAATTTTATAATCAAATCAAAAATTTTTATTACAGTAGTGATAAAATCATGTATTGTCGTATGAATAATGATTTAAAATTGAAAGAGCTCTAATTCCCTTTCTCGATTTCTTACATTTTTCTAAAAACAATCTAATGAATAACTTCACTAAATCTGAAATTCTAGAATAAATAAAATATAGGATAAATAAAGATAATTAAGTGAAGGTTTTTAAATCATGTTGAACGATGTCATTGATTCATTTATTGGAAATACTTTAATTGATGAATAGATGAGTTTTCTGTGTAGAATGATCAATGTCAAAAAATATAATATATAAATCTATCTTAAAACTGCAAATGACATTCTTTTTCTTCCGTTGCTTTTGATCAGTCTTGAAACTCCTTTTTAATTGTTCACTAATGGACGAGTTTTCTGCTTTGTTTGTTTACATTTCAGTGCCTGTATTACGTAATTCCGGTGTAGCTAAGTCAATGGAATCTTCAAAGTGGAAGTCCAATAGACAAGCAGATAAAGTCAAGGTTTTTAATGTAAGTAAACAAACCAGAAAACTCTTCCATAGAATGAAGATTTAATCATCATTACTGAGAAAAAGCTAAGTAAGCAGATTTGAGAAAAAATTTCAAAAAATTTTCTAACCTTCTAGAAATTCTAAACTTTGTAAAAAAAAAATAGTTTGAAACCTTCAAGCTCAACTAATGACAATTAGAAAATAATTTTATAGTTATAATTATCACACAAAAAAATTTACTGATAATAATGATTATTATTTTTGGAATTTCTGTGTTATTTGTTTTCACAGTATGGCTGAATAATATTGTAAGATATTTTCGCTGACAATAACTGGCAGCCACACTGTAAATGGAATAGTTTCATCTTAAAAGTAAACAAATAAATTATCTTTTTTTTTTTTTTTTTTTTTTTTGGCTTTCAAAATTAATTCAGTTGACAAAGGATTAATTTACCGTCTTAAATTTTAATCATCAGACTCTTTCACGTTTAACCTGTAATTTATTCTATTCCTTTCAAACGCGATACTTTCAGACGATTTTTCCTCCGTTGCCACACGACCTCACAAAATAGTGAGCCGATCGCGGTTTTGGAAGGAAGAGGCGCGCTATTTGACGGACAGCGCCCCGCAGCGTCTTTTATTAAAAGCCTTTGTTTCCATAGAAACGTATCCCTGCACGCTGGCCTGTCGCGAAAGCTCCGGGGAGGCTTCGGTGCCTGAATTTAATTAAAACAGGCTCAGGCGAGAGGCCAGCCGAATGTTTTGATGCCTTGTCTACTCGAAGGGATGAATCGAACGGATTCCACTGCCGATAAAACTCTTCTCCGCTTTCGAATGGCTCGGGCCTCTTCAAAAGGAATTATCACGCATTCTCTGTTATTGAATCTTTGCGAAGCCATTGCTTGGGATTTGGAATTGATAAGACACAGGAAAGCCACAATATATCAAATTTGTTAGGTTGAGGTGATTTGGTTTTCTTTTATTGTATAAACAAAGAAAAAAATTATCAATGAGGATGGATAAGGTTTCGACTAAAAAATTCCAAAATTGATACGATATCGTTGCTATTACTAGAAGATGATTTACAGTTTGTTCCTTAAATAAATGAAATACTCTGAGTAAAAATTCAGAATTAACTAATACTTTGTTTAGTCATATTTAATTATATTTTCCATACTAATAACGGAGTATGTAATCTTTATATATAAAAGGCAAATACCATGACTCACTCATCACGAAATCTCCCAAACCACTGGGACTAGAAACTTGAAATTTGGCATGCGGTTGCTTCTTGGGTAGTAGGTGCTCTCTTGATTTAATTAGAACTGATTAATTAACTTTTAATTGGAATTACTTATCTTTTGAATTAGAAAAATTATTCTTAATAGATTTGAAACTTTTATAGCAATCAGGTCAACATTTAGATACAACAATCAAAGCTAAAGATTGCCCTTTTTAGGTAAAAATAAAAATAAAACAATCGTCCCAAAAAAGGGGCAATGGCAGATAATGAGTTCAAACATAATATAATAACAATTATGATAACCAACCAGTATACCTTATATGAACATTTGAATTGCACACGCCATAGAAAACTTCAGCAAAAAAACTCTTCAGCTGTACCTGTTTCCTTAATATTTAGCAATAAACATCTCAATAAAAACTAAAAAAATCTTCCAAAATATTTTTTAAATAAAAATAATCAAAAACTCCTTTGCCAAAATGGACTACTTTGAAGAGATTTTTATGAAAAGTATAGCCAATGTTTTGAAATTGTGCCTAAAAGGTGTTATTCTTCTAGAAAACGACGATATCCTTACATTAATATGGTAAATTTGGAGGATAGTATACCGGTAGTTCAACCGACATGCTTTTCATCGAATATGCTTTTCACAGTTCAGAGTTACGAGATCATTCCCAATAGCATACAAAACAGAACGCCGTCCCTTACCCCTGTACCCGTTACCAGACCGGTCACTGAACGGTTTGATGGGCAAGACACGGGAATTTTATTTAAGAAAAAGAAAAACAAAATAAACAAAAGGAAGGAAATATATACACTATGTACAGCACAGGCATTTTCACTTTTACACTATTAGTTCGTAGTAGTCTTCTTTTCTTTAGATGTTGAAATACCTTTCTTTTATTTGAAGGTGGAATATCCGGTGATTGAGCTACTTAATTCAGCTCGCTGGGATGTTGAAGGCTAGGGAGGCCGGAAAAGATCTCTGTTCTCGCTAATGAATTTGATAATCCCACGAATTTTCTGCCTGGAGACAAGGTCATTGGCGACCCTTTTCAGCCATTCTTGTTCGAAGTTTGGCGCTGGCTTCCTCATATGCCAAGACACTGTATAGATACACTCCGTGGCATAGTGAAGTGCCGTGCCAATTCCACCACAACTGCAATAATCGCTGTCAGACAGGTGAAATCTTTTGAGGTAGGCAGGGAAAGGTCCATGTTGAGAGAAGACGATAACATCCTCTCTAATCCAGTTAGTGGGACGGAGACTAACTGAGGGCATGATGTTAAAGATTTTCCTGCCTGTATCGCCATTCTTCCATGAGGTTTGCCACTCCTCAAGCATCCTCTTCCGGAGGAGGCCTTTAATGTGCGGTTTAGGAAGCTTAGTATGTGAATAGGGTTGCCCATGTTGTGTTGCGTCTTTTTCCAGTTGGTCTGCTCTCTCATTGCCTATATTGCCTGCATGCGCTTTAACCCAAGAGACTTTTACTCTTGATTATCTAGAAATTAAGCGATATCATTTTCCAGAAACAATATAAATTTAAAACCTGAAAAATTTAACTAATAAAGAGAAGACATCCTCCAAAAATACCGACAAGACATTCCTCATGAACACACAAACAATTTAGAAGGTATCTCAGATCAGCGAGAGAGATGTACAGCTGAACAGGAAATTTTATAAAATTCGAAAGAATCATAAACAGTACAAAATTTCTAAACAGTAAATTCGTTAGTCAATTTCTCATTCTTAATCCATTTTAAATGCAGCTAGTTTTCTCCCCTTGCCTTTTCTAGCATACTTCCAAAATATGGCGTGGCCGCAGTGGCCTAGTGGTAAGGTGTCGGCCTCGGAGCCGAAGGGTTTGCAGGCTCGAAACACGGTTCCATTGAAGATCCGTCTGATATTGGGCCTGTTGCCCGTTAAATCATACGTAGGGTGTCAAACGTCCTCCCGCTAATATGGTGCACATGCGGGGAGAGGGGAATGCCAGCTCAGACGTCGTCCTCGTCATATGACCGCGATTCAAAATTACGATGTCCCTCCCAAAATAGCCCTCGTGTTGCTTCAAAACGGTACGTTAATATAACTAAGCTAAACTATCCAAAAATATGGTGTGTTTGGGGGTTAACTTCATCGTATCATTGCTTAACAAGCAAAACCACCTATCTGATATTTCAAAGAGGAAGAAAGTACTCAACTTTTCGCTACCAATAACGAATATTTCTGAATTTTTTTTCAAATCTCGTAGGAACATTCGATTTTATGTTTCTATCAGATGTTAAAAAAATTTGAAAATATCCTTTGTAGGTTGCAAAAAAATTGAATATTTCCTTCCTCTTTGAAATTTATAAAAATTGAGATAGGTGGTGTTGCTTGCTAAGCGGCGATATAAAGAACAGTATCCAGTACGCATTTTGGAACAATACCTTTTCCTTTCGACCGATTGGGTCCAAGATCAGCTACATATCTGCAATATCGCTATCAAGATCATATATCAAAATGCGTCAATCTGGCTTGTTGCGTTCTTAAGTTACTGTGTTCTCATGAACACGCATCGATAAAAGGACAATCTAAACTTTCGACGGACACTATCTAAAATTTTACACTTATTTACAATTTCGGGGGCATCGCGACTATACGGATGAGAAGCCGCCGGATAAGTAAGCGGGTTCTCGCTTCCCATAGGAATAGTGGGGGGTTGAGTTACGTCCCACCAGTGATAGTACGTACCTCCTTCGGGAAGGTTCGGGCCGTGGTCGGTGATGACAATTAAGACTCCGGCCTCAGTACTCGAGCTATTACAGCGGCTGTTATTCAGAGATCCCGAGTGCTAAGGCAGGGCGGGAGTAATTATTTACGGTTATTTACAATTTTGGTTCAAGGATCACATACTAAAATTCATCCACCTATTTTATTGCGTTTTTTATTCATCGCGTTCATATACGCGTGATTAGACAAACAGTCAGACTGCCAACCCTTTGGCAGATTTCATGCAAAATTAGATACAGTCTAGGAGCAAAGACCACTTAATAAATTTCATCCGTATACCTTGTCCCCCCTCCACACATTTTTTTATCGTATTCACAGGCAGACAGGCAGATAAAAATCCGAAAATGTTTTTTTTTGGACTCAGGGAGGTTCAGAGCATCGAGAAACATCAAAATCTCGAGGTCGAATTTTTTGAGGATTACAATATTTTCTCTTTCTATATTTCGTATATAAGGAAAATAAAAACTGGGGTAGTCTGCGTCGAAGACACATCGACATATTTTGTCTCCATGTGTACGTGAGCAACAATATATATCAATTATTCTCCAGTATATTCAGAGAAGAAATAAATTCACAGATACAATGTATCAGTGAATTGATTATTAACGTACTGTTACGTATCTTCGCAGCACTTCCGTCATTCCAAATGTGAATAATAATAAGAGTAGTTACATCAGAAAAAGTTAATTTGAACATTCAGCTTCCTCTGAACCTCATTTGTGCCACATCCCAACAGCATGACAAGATAATCAATGTGTTGCGTGCTGAAAACGCTAGCATAATATACTTAGAAGCTTAAGTTTAGTTTAGTTATATTAACGTCCCGTTTTGAAGCAACACGAGGGCTATTTTGGGACAGACCTCGTAATTTTGAACCGCGGTCAGATGACGAGAACGACACCTGAGTTGGCACCCCGTCTCCAAACTTCCACGCCACTCCAACCGGAGGGCGTTTGGCCACTACATATGATTTGGCGTGTAACAGGCCCCATACACGGTGGACCTTCAGTGGAATCGGGTTTCGATCCTGGAACCCTCCGGCCCCAGAGCCGAGACCTTGCCACTAGGCCACCATGGCCTACTGAGAAGCTTAAATTACTTCCTGTACACTAACGTGTTCCAATAGAAAAAAATCTCTAATACTTTGAACTCCTTGTTAAGTCAATTCTCTATTGCATACAAAATTTATAGGAATACCATTTGTAACATGTGGCTTGCAACCAATAAAAGCAGTCTAAATGACTTTTTCACTGACGGCGAGTCACTGTTGCTTTTTAATTTCGTAATTGTGTTGTTTTTCCAACGGTGAAGACTAGTATTCGAAGAAAAAGGTTCTTTAATTCCACATAAGATAACTTACAGATACAGGAAAAATTTCTTTAATATTTTCATCAAATGTGAGTGCCTATTCAGAGGTATATAATAAATAAAATTGCGCATAATGTTTTCATTCAATTAGGATGGCAACGTTAACGAAAAATTATGGCCATTTTCATACAGTTTCATATAAAAACAAAAGCAAGCGAGCACGTTGTTTGGCGAAGTACCTATTTCTTTTGACGTATTTAGAGCAAAAATTTGACATAAATATGCAATTTTGGTGTAAGGACACATGCTAAATTTCATTCATCCAGATCATTTCGTATCTGAGCTAACATGTTTATATTCACATGGAGCCTGTCAAACAGACAGACGGAATTCGAAAAATAATTTTTAGAACTCTGAGCCATTTGTAACGTCGGTGTTCATCAGAAACATAAAGTCAGCCCCTTCCCCCTTTTGCTATACTTTCTCTAAGAAATTTTTATATAAGATAAAAAAAAATGTTTTTTGGATCTAAAATTGGTCGTTTTGTAAATTCAAACTGAAAGCAATTAAATTTCAAAATTAAGATATTAAATCACCAACGAGTACCAATCTACACGAGAACGTTTTGTAACGACAGATTAACAAGAATTAGACGGTGTACATGGCAGATCCAGAGGCGGCCCGAGCTAACCGGGCAAAAACCCGTGGCGCCAAAACCGGGATGACGCCAAAGCGAGAGTGTGAAGGGAAAAAAATGGTTTAATAGACTGGAGAAATAAATTCATATATTTTTAAAATTTGTTGAATATATTATTTTAGTTTCAATAAGCCAATAATATAGCTGAGGTTTGCAAATTCCTGTCATAATATTATTAGTCATATTTGCAGGTAAAACATGCATATTTGTAAGTAAAGTTTGATTGACATTTAAAATACAGACAGTATAGAATTTAAAAAAATACATTGGTTACATAGGGGTGGGGGAGCCATATTGCTGCCTTTCCCGGTTGGTAAAGTTACCTCGGACCGCTTCTGGGCAGATCTTTGGTGAAATCGTGTATCGAACCCACGACCCCTGGATCACAGATGAGAGACTCTGTTACCAGACGACCGCGTCCTACTAGATACCAAGATTAACCCTTAAAGGCCCAATGCTGCCTTTAAACAACATACCCAGTTTTGACTTCTCAAATCTTGAGAATAAGATTGAAGCTCTAAGGCCTGTTTTTGCCAATAGCATACACACTGAAATTTTTATTAAATCAATTTACAACATATAGATGGCAGCCTGAGTGCTGATAAAAAAAAAAAATAGATCGATGTTTTTCACTTGAGGTTGCACCTTTTTTGCTTTGTTTGTACTCTTGAGAATATCATATTTTATTCTACAATGTTGAAGAAAATTCCTTTTCTGTATTATAAGTTATTAAAATCCATCTGTGTTTGTTATTATAGAATTTTATCAATAATTTTTTTCTGAAATATAAAGCCCAGTGTTGTCGGTTGGTAACAGACTGTTTTACAGCCATAAACCATATTTTAAAAAAATAGGATTTTTTAAAGTATTTCCCCTATGTTTTATTCAAGAAATGCAAGTCAAAAATCATTTTTTTTAAAAATCGGGCTTTTAAGAGTTAAGATCTTAAATCGTCAGAAAGTAAGATTGCAGTGTTAAAGCATTCACAAGAAAATCACCGATCTTCTCAGCTTTCAAAAAGGAATGAACCCCAGTGGGGTAGTAAAGTTAAATGGCGCCAGGGGCATAAAATTATTATTTCGTCCCCAGCCGTCATCAGTGGTTTAGCAAGGGTTGGCTCCCGGGCAGCGGTGTTATTTTTTTTATCTCTCCCCGCATTTGACTTTAAAAACTGGCGTAGTCGCACGAATGTTTTGTCTCCACAGCACCCCCTAAGATTGGCATCCGGGTCACCATGACCCCCCAGTCGCTACGCCACTGCGGAAGCCAGCAAATCTCAGTCCACTCTTCTATTAATCGAAGTAGCCCTAACTAGAAACTCCTATTATAGCAGAGCTCTTGAATCATCACTGTAACTACAGTGGATAATATTTGCAACAAAATTAAACTTTAAAACCAGCAAGCAAAATTAAAATGTTGTTTCTCAGCAGTTAATCATATTTTAGTAAGTCATGCCAAAAAGTTTAATTTTTTTAAATTTTTAAGAAAACCAGAATGATATCGATTACAACACCACACAATATCGATATAAACATAAAAATAATGAAAAATGAAATTAAACTACCACATCTTTAACACACAACACGTGCGGTGATCATCCTATAAAATGCCGCCTAATTTTTAACGTAATATGATTTGGGAAGAATATTCAAAATATGGAAACAAAAACGAGTTTAGAATCTGCAAAGCATGCAAGCAAAGGAAACAGAAACGCTTTGCTTAATATTCGGAGGTTTCCAGTTGGCCAAGCATAATATCGGAAGGATTGAATATCTAAAAAACACAAAACAACAATAATAGAAGCAATTTTATTTAGTGTGCGCAAGTGCCCCATCATCCAGGTAAAATTGCGAAGTACAAAAATAAAAGTACGAAATAAGGAGAGAATTCAAAGAGGAAAATTCAAATTAAATTTAGACCTTAAAGTCTTTTTCCTCTACAGAAAACCTATTCTGATTTTGAATCTGCATGGATGAATGACCTCTGATGGCGTCATCCACCGGATTCTTATTCTTCCTCGTTGTTTGTTATTATTATTTTTTTTTGTATTTTTAACTCTTTCACAAGTAAATCTCCCCTTATTTCGTATTTTTATCTTTATAATATCGGAAGCATATTACTGTATGTCGACACCAATTGAAGTTTATATAAAAAAAAAACACCCACAAAGTATGAAGCAAGGCCGATAGAAGCAAATCACAGAATAAGCACGTATCAAAATTAATTCTGCTTATTTTACGAAAAGGCAATACGATTAAAGATGATGGGATGGCAGAACCTTGTTCGCAAGTTTAAATTGTAAATGTCGAAATATTTGAAATAAAAGAGTTTTGATGCTTCAGATGGTTTTAACAAGTGAATTTACCAAATATTTCTTTTTATTCATTTGTCTACTTGGAAAAGGACTCGGGCATCCAACAGAAAGTGAGTATATCTAGTTATGTATGATTTTCCTGAAAATTGCTTATGTAGCCATTATTAATAGAAGTTAAACTGTATATTTAGTCATTCAAAAATGTATATAACGGTTAATATGAAAGTTGTCATCCGAAAATATAAAAGAAACAAATACTCGTAAGGTGTGTGTAGTTGTATTTAAACAAATTTTTAAAAAATATTAGTCAGAATTAAAATTTTTAAATTTATATTCGTGAAACATCTTTCGGTTGAAATCTGGAAGTTGGTACACACTCTTAAAATGGCGCCAAGTCGCCAAAGCTAATGCAAGCATGACCTGCAATTAGCTTTGGTAACTTGGCGCCAATGAAGTGCAGCGGTCAACGTCTTGCTTTGGCGATTTGGCTGCGTTTTAAGAATGTGTACCAACTTCTAGATTTCAGCCCATCTTTCTACTGAATTTTAAATATTGTAGTTTAGTTGTGGATACTGTAAGATTTCCTCGTTAATTTCGTTGCATAGGGATATATCTATATACCGGAAAAAGCAAACTTGTGATTTATTATGTGATTCGTAATAATTTATATGACTTATTATTTAATAAGGTTGAAATCTATAAGTTGGTACACACTCTTAAAGCGGCGCCAAATCGCAAAAGCAAATACAAGCAATAATGTGCAGCGGTCAAGGTCTTACTTTGACAACTTGGCGCCGTTTTAAGAGTGTGTACCAACTTCTAGATTTCAACCCAAATTTCATCCACCTAGCTCATTGAGTCGCCGTACTAACAAATGCCAGACAGACACACAAGCATATTTCCAAAAATGTTTGTCTTTCGATTCGAAAACGTGTTAAACCCAGTGATGTCAGGTTTTTGATGATCAATAGGACTGAGAAATACTTTCTCCATGTACAAATACTTGCATATACATAAGAGTTAAAAGTATAAAAAGGTATTCATGATTATTTTTTGGGTTGAAACCTAGAAGTTGTACACACTCTTAAAACGCTGCCAAATCGCCAAAGCAAGACGTTGACCGCTGCATATCATTGGAGCCAAATCGCCAAAGCTATATGCAGGTATTACCTGTATCAGCTTTGGCGACTTGGCGCCATTTTAAGAGTGTATACCAACTTCTAGATTTCAACCTTTAATAATATCAAATATGAGGAGATGAGAACCTGCCGTATAAGTACCCAGGGTTAAAGTAAAATTTACGGTGCTAAGCCCTTTCTCTCCGCTTTAACTCGCCAATTCCTTGCTGCCAAGCAGAAGACGGATTGGCGATGTCAGAACATTTGTTTTGGTTGCGCAGGAATGTTCCTATTCGTGTCTTGTTCGCGCAGGAATTGTTATATTTTTATCTCTCGCTTCGGCGCTGCGAATTTATTGGTCAGGTATGTGCTATGTACGCTTTCATTGATCAATTTCTTCGCATTTGAATAAAACTCCATTTGGAATTCTACATTTTGATTTTTGGCAGATAGGATAATGTATTTGTTTCGTGTGACGACGAAATGAAAAATGGCTTCAAATAAAATGACAATAAATAAAATTTAATAGATTAACATTTTTCTGTGTGTTTCACTTCTCAATGAAAAAGCGAAGTTCTTCGCTCATGTTCACTTTTGACGAAGGAATGTTTTGAGGTAAGAATTCATTTTGGGATTTTTTTAAAATTTGATTCATAACATTCAATGAACAAGCGTAGCTGCAAGTTTCCCGCTTTGCTGAAAGCGAAGTCGATGATGTTTTTTGAAGTTTAAAAAATTTGCCCGGAACACACTTGCAATACCACAGGCATTGCGGGCACAAGGCAACAATAAAATGCTCACTGCGCACCCAAAACAAATGTTCTCACATCGGCAAACTATCTTGCTGTTGGCGACAAAAAGTTGGCGATCCTAAGTAGAGAGGAACAGCTTCGCACCGTAAACTTTATCCCGATGGAATATAGTAATGGCATGCGGGTCGAGTTACCCCTACCGATGGCGGGTCGTACCTCTGTCTGAGGGGTCGTCGTATGAGCTGCTAGTAATGGGACTATATTGCGGGGGCCACAGTGCTCAATTAATTATCATGGTAGCCGGATCATACATGTTTTTCCCCCGCGCTACGGAGTAACTCGTTTATGGTTATCCTTTAAACAGCTTTAAGTTCAAAGATACCATTAAACTGTAATAACAAAAATTAAAATCATAGCACTAAACAATGAAAAGAATTGCATTTAGAAGAAAAATTTTGGGTTGAAATCTGGAAGTTGGTATACACTCTTAAAATGGTGCCAAGTCGCCAAAGCTAATGAAAGTATTACTTTCATTAGCTTTGGCGACTTGGCGTCAATGAAGTGCAGCGGTCAAACTATTTCTTTGGCGATTTGGCGGCGTTTTTAGAATGTGTGCCAACTTCTAAATTTCAACCAAATTTTGCAAGCATTAGCCTTTTGAACTTCTACGATTAGAATACTGGCATCTTAAAAGTATGCGATGCAAATAACTGTTCGCAATGACAATTACATCGACTCAGTTGTTTAGATTTAAAAAGAGCACAATATTTGGAGTTTCATTAAGAACTTATCATACAGCTTTGATATACGGCATCACTGGCGTTGATTCTGTTTGGCGACTTTTTTCAACAGCTTCAATGTAGGACCCCATTGGCGATATTTTGTTTTGGCGACTTAACGATACAATGTTCGGTAAGGCGACACAAAGTCGCCAATACAAGATTATCGCCAGTGGTGCCGTATATCACAGCTGTTCCGAACTTATACAAATTTTTGGTAATTGTGCTATGTGTATGATGTTATTCTAATAAAGTCTGGTCTTGGGAACAGGGGGTTCCAGGTTCGAAACATTATTCCATCAAACCACGTATGTAGGACTGGTACACACTAAATCTGACCTCGAGGGCCAAACTTCATACTTCTAGAGTGGCGCTAAAATTTGGAGAGGAGGATGTCGTCTTCATCATTTGACCTCGATTAATGATTACTAGGTCCGTCATTAAAAGAAACACCTCTTGTTTTACTTGTAAACAGGACTTTCCGTATGTAAAGTAAGCTTTGTAAACTTTTGTTCAAATTTGCAAACATTTAATCATTGCCATATCATCAGAAAAAAAGACTTTGTTATGGGGACTGACTAATGGCGTAGGCTGAATGGCATCCAAGCACAAAGAAATTTTTTCGCTCGTTTAACCCTCCGTTAGCCGCAATCATTTTCAGCATAAAATTATCGCAATGTATCAGCGGATATAAAAGCTATTCTTTGATACGTTCATCCGGTTTTAATAATTTTCCTTCATAACTATAACAATTAATGAGAATGTAAATGAGTATTCTATAAGAATAATTCGAATTGTAATGCGTTAAGAACTGCTAATAAATGCAGACTACTACGACCTTGGTACTGGTAATAAATCATTCTTTGTTTTTAATCTCAGCGCATTGTGCAGAAACATGTTCGGAGTTCAAGGATTCGAAACCTCAAGGAAAGTACATTTTGCAATTTAAATTATTCACAACCCTTTCACTATGACAATAATACTATAGAGGTATCTATTATGTTCTTATTTCTTAAATGAGTCATTGTTATTAGACTGAGATAACCAAGAATTCAAGAAATAGAACCCGAAAGAGCATAACAGTGAAATTTGTCTGTAGACAGGACCATCTTATTCATTTGGCTAATTAGGCTGTAGCCCAGGAGTGCCATTGATCCAAAGGCGCCAACAAATTTATTATACTGATTTTATTTAAATTTCGAACTAAAAAAAATATTTCATTATAAATTGAAATTTGAAAATGCGTCGATTTGCCAAATTGTAAAGCGTTAATCAGAGAACAGTAACTTTTCTTTATTTCTCTTCAATTACTTTCCAAGGTTGATATTTTCGTTGGGGGCGAGGGGGCATTAGGCGGTCAAATTCCTAGTTGCGGTTATGATGGGCACCAAATTATTCTAGCCCAGGGCGCTCAAATTTGTTAAGATGTCAAAAGGATTTTCGACATTAGGTTCAGTGTACCGCTTTCTCATATAAATGTGCATATAATGGTATAATCAAATATGCCAAAAAGAATTATTACAAAAGAAAACAGCACTGAAATTTGTTTATCGACTACTGCTGTCTCGTTTATTCCCATACTTATTAAATTATTTTCTAAATTTATCAGTGCTGCCCTCTATTGCGAAAATAACTCAATAAAAACTAGCAGGCACTGCATTATTTGACAATAGATGGCAGCTCGACAGTAACACAGAAAACATTAAAAAAAATTAACAGTCGTGAAACATCTATACATCATTATTTTCCTTTCGCATTATCGTCAAAAACTTTAAGAAAGTATTTTTCAAAAATTTATTTCTGACTTGTACGTATTTGAACTATTTTCAAAACACCCTTTAACAGATGCAGAGATTGGGTTGAAAAAGTAGAGGTCAAAAAATTTATAAACATCTAAAAGTACCCTAGAGTATAGGGGT
>BGPR01013282.1:0-12592 GCA_013235015.1 Araneus ventricosus
CTGTGCTTCGTTCCAGTTGTAGACAATTAAAAAAAATTAGTGAAATCATAATATTTTCTGCCGCGAACGAGGTGGCATGCCAGCTAAAAAACCTGTCCTTTTCGAACATTACTTGATAAGTAAAAGAATTGAATAGAAATACAAATAAAGAAATAGAAATTACAATTCATGAGAGATGCCACCAGCAGGAGGACGTGACAAAGGGAATAACTAGACGCGTCATGTGGTGACCGGATATTTACGAAAATATCAGATTACTTCTGGGCACCTTCCGCAGATTTTTCTTGACATTTTGTTTTATGAATGTTTATTTTGTATATGTTGCTTTTACATTTCTGCTATGTATTTTGTTTCTTCATTTGTTATATATATATATATATATATATATATATGTATATAGTCATATTTAGATATATATGTATATAAATCTAAATATAATATGATCATACAGAAACAATGTAAGACATATCAAAGCTCCAAATCCTATACTAAAAGTCATTATAGAACCAAAATACAAATTTAAAATAAAGATCTAAAATTGAAATACTATAGATACCTTAGTAAAAATAAGTTTAAAACATTTATATGTCAGCATGCAAAAAAAAAATACAGTATTTATTTATTAAAAGTATTGAAAAGGTAATCCAAGCATATGGAATTTTCAACAAGTAATATAGCAGCTTGGGTGTGACAAGCTTTAGCCAGGATAAATTAATTTTTGCTTTAGCCTGAAACCATCTCTGTTACTAAAGTTTTTTGAAAAAACAAACAGGAGTGGTACCTAAGAGAATGAAAAATTTAGAAAGAAAAAATCATTGCACTAACCTAACAATAAACATAACTACAGTGAGATATATCTTAGGCAGCCGCACCTGCAGCCGCCCTCGGCCAATTTTTTTCGTGGCTGGAATTTTCATTATAGACCTAATGAAATAACCCTAGCAGCCACCCAACCCATCTGAACGGCCGCCGAGGATGGGTTCATGTCCCCATTTAACAAACACATCCAGTTTAAGTACTTTTAAACTGAAAACGAAGTTGAAAAAAATTCTTTTTTTTCGAAGGAGTAAACTGTGATCCTAAATTGTATCCTTTTTCAAAAAGGTAAAAAATTATTAAAATAAGTACTATTTTCTCTTTAAGATAAGTCTCAGACTTCATTTAAATAAGAAATATGTGTCAGACTTGTTTATATTATGTATTCTTAATTATCTTGCCTGGTGTAACGAAACCCTTCAAACTGACCAATTTTTCTCAGGACAGATGGCCGCTCAGGAGCCACTGTATATAGAAGGACTAAAATTCAAGTTAAAAATATGTAATACAACAATATATTGCACTATTATATTGCATAGAAACAATAAAGTAATAAGCTTGAGTAAAGAACATGGCTCTGAGTATATCGTACGTGAAATTTAAAATAATTGGAAATCCATATATAGTTTGTGTCTGCGTTGACGACAATGGCATAGATGTAACACAGTTGTTGCGACGGAACATCTGTCAACGCAGGTGTCAAGGAGGCATTACTTGTAACATGAGACCGATCCTGGTGTCGCTACATAATGGTTTGTGTGCAGTTACCAGCAACTTCCACTACGTCATCTTTCGCGCACCTGGATGGAATTCCCAACTGGGCGCGAAGCTTCACTGGTGAAATAGGAAAATCGTTGGCCGGATGCGGGAAAACTACATAGTTCCATTCACGCCACTAGGATGCCTCTATATAGTGACTAACGAAAGACTTAAGTACTGATCAGCTGTGCTTATTAATGAAATCTGTGGAACCATCGGACATTGAAAGAAAGTCATCCCAGAGAAATCCTGCAAAGTTACCCTCCAAAGCTGGCTTACAACCGCGAACAGATTTCTAAGGCTCTATGTAGCTGACGAAAATCATCCGAGGCTATTGACATTTACATTCATAGTAAAGTCTATACTTTTATAGTTTGAATCAACCATCAGTAATCGTATGCGCGACTTAGACAATCAATACTAAGTTCTGTCGCGATTATTTGTCCAGTGATCTGAAGGATGCCCTATTATTAAAAAAGAAATGGATCTTTTGTCCATCCTGAAAATGTCTGATATCAATGCTAGCTGACGACAGAAATAGCATGAGGAAATTAGCCCTTCGAAGGAACCTTTCATCAGCCATTTTATGATTATAAGCGCCTTGAATTATAGCACTCTTGAAATTGATTATAAAGAAAAGAAAGAAATCAAATTCAGGTTCATAGTTCTTAAATATTGGTTTTTATAATATCTAATCTATTTTCTTAAAGTTTTCACTTCCTTCAGTGTTCTTACTCAAATCAGTTACAATTTTTTCATTTCCTTAGAAACTTTTAGACATTAAATTCTGATTTTTTTACTTCTACGTATTGAAACATGCTCTTTTTCATCATTTAAAATTTAAAATTTCCTCTCACTGTTATCAGAGAAGGAACGGATATAGTGGAAACATTTATTCTAATGACTTTTTTTTAACATATTAAAATTTCATTACATTGAATTCTAATTATGGATGAAATTTATTAATTAATAAATAATTATCATTATCATTAATTAATTAATATTTATACTAATTAATATTTATTGGTAACTTTGATTAATTAATTTTTAATCATTTATTAATTCTTAATTACCTTAATTATTAATGGTATTTTTTTATTTAAGAATTTTCCATTTCATTTATTCTTATATTTGTTTATTCTTTTACTGAAATATATTTTTACTATTCATCTCTTGGAAGGAAACTGGACTAAAAGGATGCTAGAAATGAGATTTTGAATATATTATTTTAAAGTTTATACATACAGTAAAAGCTGATTGGATGATTTTAGTGACAAATCTCTTCGTTGAAAGGCCCATTTACTGTCTGGCGTAGAGCATTTTGTAATAGTATAATTGTTGAAATATTTCAGTGGAGTAAAATGCTTAGCAATTTAGGAGTGGTTCAAATATGACCGGAACTGATTTGTTCATCAAAACAAATTCCAAACAAATCATCCGTTCCTTGAGACAATTGGAACCCTACCTCCACCCGCCCTCTGCTCCGGTTGAACCTGTGATCTGGCCAGGAAAATGAACAGACAGAGAAAGGTACCGCGGATGGTAAGAGCGATCGTCTGGCGGACACCCGGAATGATGAACAGACAGAAGGTACAGCGGATAGTGGAACTTGATGAGTTCTATCTACTTGATTACCAGAATGATGAACGAACAAGAAAGGTACCGCAGATAGGTATTGATATCAGTTCTATCAGCAGTTGCAGAATGATGAATAGACAGAAGAGTACAGATGGTAGAACTTGATCGATTCTGTCTAGCAGTTACCAGAATGATGAATAGATATAGAAAGTAGATAGGATGGTAAGAACTTGATCAGTTCTATCTGGCGAGATTTCCGGGAATGATGAATAGACAGAAAAGGTACAGCAGATGGTAAGAACTTGATCAAGTTCTATTAGCGAATTGCCAGAATGATGAATGAACAAGAAAATGGAAATGAGAGATAGTGAACTTGATCCCAATTCTATCTACACCTTTTCAGAATGATAGATGAGCAGAAGAAGGTAGCAGATGGTGGAACTTAATCAGTTCTGTCTGGCAGATACCGGACAGTGAATGTTTCAGTACCACAGATGAAAGGTAGGGAAGCGATCTCATCTAGCGGTGCCAGATGAACGAACAGAAGGTACCACTTGATGAGTGGAACTTGATCAGTTTCTATCAGCAGTTGCCAGAATAATGAACGAACAGAAAGAGTACCGCGGATGAGTAGACTTAAGGTTCTGTCTGGCGATTGCCAGAATGATGAATGAACAGAAAATTACCGCAGATGAGTGAACTTGTCGATTCTATCCATCTAGCAGTGCCAGAATAAATGAACGAACAGAAAAGAGTACACCAGATGGTAAGAACTTTATCAATTCTATCTGGCAATTGCCAGGAGCAGTAAGAATAGAAAGGTACAGCAGATGGTAGAACAGTCAGTTCTATCTGGCAATTGCCGAATAAATGAACAGAGCAAGAAGAGTACCACGCGGATGGTGGAACTTAATCCAGTTCTATCTACAGCGGTTCCAGAATGATATAGTAGACAGAAAGAGCAGCAGATGAGTATAGAACTTGATCAGTTCTATCTGTGATTTGCCAGAATGATGAATAGACAGAAAGTAGATAGAGATGGTAGAACTTGATCTGTTCTATCTAGCAGTTTCGGAATGATGAATGAACAAGAAGAGTACTACAGATGGTGGGAGCAGTCAGTTCTCGCTGAATGCCGGACTGATGAAATGAACAGAAGGTACCACGGATGAGTAGAAACTGATCATCTGGCAGTTACCGGAACGAATCAGAAGGTACACGCTGATGGTGGGAGCAGTCCAGTTCGCGGTGCCGGAATGATGAACAGGCAGAAAGGTACCGCGGATGGTAGAACTTAATGGGATTCTGTCTGGCGGTGCCGGAATGATAGATAATGAACAGAAAGGTTACCGCAGATGAGTGAACTTGATCATTCTGTCTAGCAATTGCCAGAATGATGAGCTGGAACAGAAATGCCATAGATGGTAGAGCAGTAAAACTCTATCTAGCAATTTGCCAGAATAGTAGACGGAAACAGAAAAGTACCATGAATGAGTAGAACTTGATCAGTTCTGCCTGGCAGTTGCCGGAGGTAATGAACGAACAGAAGTGGATGAGCCAGAACTTGATCAGAAATATCTGGCAGTTTCTGGAATGATGCATGAACTTAGAAGTACAGCGGATGGTAAACAGTCATTCTGTCTAGCGGGCAATGAACAGACAGAGAATTACCGGATGAGCAGAACTTGAGTCGTTTCTATCTGGCAGTTTCCGGAATGAGCAAGATGAACAGAAGAGTACAGCGGATGGTGGAACTTGATCAGTTCTATCAGCAGATGCCGGACTGATGAATGAACAGAAGAGTACAGCGGATGGTGAAACTGATCCGGTTCTATCTGGCAGTTGCCAGATTGATGAACAGATGTCGAAGGTACCGCAGATGGTGGAACGATCAGTTCATATCTGGCGGTGCCGGAATGATATGAACGAACAGAAGAGTACAGCGGATGGAAGGTGAATCCAGTTTTGTCAGCGAAGATACCGGAATGATGAATGAACAAGAGTATGGATAGTGAGGGCAATCAGCGATTCTATCCTGGCAGTTGCCGGAATGATGAACAGAACAGAAGAGTACCATGGATAGCGCCTTGTGATAAATTCCTCATTAGGAAATAACGTCTTGTAGTCACCACAGGCTCAACAACAAATGGGGAAGAGTTGCTCTCACAGATCCGTGTGTTTCAGTGGTGGGTGATGGCGCTGAGAGGGCTACCTGTAGCAGGAGTAGTAGGTTTGGTTTCAATGACGTCATCATGCAGGTGTTCGGGAGTGGATACACCATTATTATAAAACCTCTTTGATAAAACTTCAGGATGCTTCAGGACTGGAACATTGACTCTGGAAGGGTACTCTCATTGACCCTTGACTCCGTAATAGCTAGAAAAACAAATGTTCTGGAAGTCCCCAGCAATGGCTTGAACTACCTTGTATTTTAGTGGGAGAAAATGTTAAGTATATCATTCACTACAGGAAGAAACTTCAATATAAATTTTCCACTTTTTTGTTTGCTTGAAGACGTAAAATCCATATTTCTTTGATACAAAATGTCACACACAATTTCAGTTTTCAATGTTGCTCGCTGGAGGAGATGTTAGGAGCAGCCCAACCATCCTTACTCTTGCGAGAAGAAAATAAGCAAAATGGTCGATGTTTGAAAACAGAAATGAGAGGTAAAACAATTTCACTCAGTAAATGATGAAAAACGAAGTTTTAGAGAACAGTCTATAGCAATCGCCTATAATTTATAGCACATAGATGATCTTTGAAAAATGCAATTCAACTTGAATGGCTAAGGCGATATTATAAATACTGAATATACTTAGGAATACCAATTCAGACTAAATACACGAATTTAAGAGTGTTCGACGATTACTATTCAAGATTCACGTTTGAATAGCATCATTTTATGGGAAAACACTTCAGCATTTAGCTTCCCAGAGAAATGATATAGCTCATTACAATGCCGATATTCTTTGCAATCCTTAACGGTATTTAACGTTTTTATATAAAACTATATATCTAGATTATAAATTATGGAAAGAGAAGAAAATGATGATTCTTTTGTGCAATTCAAGATTATTTGCTATTAATACTCATATTTCCTCAGATCTTTAAAGTATTCAAATTTAATACGATGCTTTTTTGCCAGACCATTGTCAGCATTCTATAGTTTCGTATTATAATTTGGTTGAAGGCATGTAGGAAGAAAAAACAATATACGGAAAATTTAGATTTTAGAAACCTTTATAACTTCGAATATGCATGCTATGTTGCAAAGAAAATGCATGTAAACCAATTTTATGAAAATAAAACCCATTGGTAAAAGTTGCAAATCATTTACCTTCTGTGCAAGGGTGAGACGAGCTCATTGTCTTCCTGCCAATTTCTGGTCGGTCTCCCTAAAATGACCCCGTGAAGGCCAGATCGTTTCATGGAAATGTGACATCAAACCTATTCATCACATGGGTCAGAAATCTAGTGGTGCCTCCAGCTACAGAGACATTCGAAAACATTTGTAAATCCAGATGTGACAGTTCTTTTCATCTTATAATTGCTTATCTTAAACAGTTCAATTCAAGATTTTCATTTCATATTCTTGACTTTTTATTGAATTATTATTGATATTTCTAGCGTATTTATATAACCAGAAGAGTTTTTCCCAATATCAAGAATAAATAATATATTATATCTAATGTGTGGTATAAAATTTTGCAGTTGAAGGCGTGCTTATCTTATTAGCAGAAAGGTAACCTTTAATTCAGAAATACTTCCTCATATTTATTAAGTAGCATCCTTAACTTTAAGGAAGCAACTTAATATTCTCTCATGCTGGAAATAAAGAAGAAAATTTAATGGAATTTACCAGACACTACAAAATTTCAACACTTGAGAATTAATTCAACGTGCAGCCATGAATTAGTGTTCATAAAGTCGTATCGATAGTTTATCAGCGTACTAACGATAGGTCAATTTCTTCCCGTCGATAGTTTAGCTATCTACGTTCGATTGTTTCAGTTGATGAGTTTCAAACTATCGATACTATCGATAGTTTTTCAAACTATCGACTGAAAATGCATATCGATAGTATTGCTTGAGAGTAAAACTATCGATTAAAGGTGGTGATAATTTTGAGAATCATTAGTAGCATCGATTGTTTCAGTCCGTAGTTCGGGGAGCCGAATACAATCGACTTGGCACGATAATTGATATTTCAAGGAGCACTACCATTAATCGATTCATTATCTTTTGCCAGCTCATCAGTTTTGGATTATACGAAGACATTTTTTGAAAACAAACATACACATTCTTCGCAGTGCTGAAAGAGAACAATTGCATATACGGTGTCACGAAATGACGGCCGTTTCAGAGGCAAGGATAACAAAGCGGTGACGCCGATAAAGTCGGTCTAGCTAGTAAGCCAAGGCGGTGTAATTATTCACTTTACCTTTTTATTTTGGGTAGTGCAGGCTTCACCAGCGGGGAGTGCTGCAGCAGTATGTAAATGTGCGTGAGGCAGTAGCGGATGCCAATGAGTCCACTCAGTGAAATCGGATCGAGTTGGTCTGCGGAAAGGTGTTTTCCTTTTTCTTGGAGTAATGTCTGCGTCATTTGCATTAAGACTGCTCCAAAGGAAACCAGTAGGCACAGGAAGCGAGTTTGCCAATATCACTTGTTGATCTCGTAAGTAGAGACAGGCAGCTTGAGTAACACTAGTTGCTGAAGGCTGCTTCGGACAATCAGCTAAAAAGCTTCATCTGGCTTATTGCATGCAGTGGAATTTCTGAGATAAACATTCTTATTATTTTCAGAGAATGACGAATCGTAAAGATTCAAAGAGACATTTATTTAGACTGACCACATTTAAGAACATATTTACAGATCACATTTCCATTTAACAGGGTTATTCTTGTCCTACATCTTATAGGTACAGTACCAGCGGCAGCTTACACATATAGCGCAGTCTCTCGGAGAATGCTTAGAGGACCACAGATCGTACCTCTTTTTTAAATGACATAGTAGAGACAAAACATATATACTCTGCCTAATAATCGGTAGATCTACATGGCTCGTCCTTTGATTCCGATTAAATGGCTACTTCTGATATGGATGCTTCAAATGAAGTAGTAGCTCGAAAGAGAATGACGTAAAATCACGAAAAGAAAGATACTTCGAATCTTAGATAAAGGTACGAAGATAATTTAGAAAGATGCAAACTAGTAAGCAAAATGCAAAATTTCTAACAGAAAGACATCGATATGGATTAGCTTTAAGGATTCCTTGATCGAATCTATGCGATTTTTTCTGGCACAGAAAGAGCGAAAACACCGCAAAACCCTATGATTGAGGATCTGGTGCAAATAGTTCTTGATAAGATGTGAAAATACTCTAGTAGCGGTTTTTGAAGGATGCCATCGTTAATTCTGTACTTCGATTAAAGACATCTGGTTACAGCAGTTGAGGTTGGCATGTTGAGAATACCAGGATATGATTTCAATAAGTATTACGAGAATTGAAAAGAATATGGGAAGCAGAGCGACACCTGATGAAGTAAGGAATTTGCACCATCCAAAAAATAATTAAGAGAAAAATCTGAAGCATCACTCACATAAATATTCCACAGGAATGAAGCTTTAATATCATCACCTTTTTCTTACTATCCCATTCTAGTGATCCTTTTATTTTGTCTGTTTCAACATCTGTATTACTAGGATAATAATCAACAGTCAACAGAGAGGTTGAAAAATGTCATCTTTCAATGAAAGCTAGAGAATTCTCCATTTGAGAATTCTGATCAATATAAATTCTTGCAATATACGATGTTAATTGCTTCTATGGGAGGAAGTGATTCTAAATGTACTTTTCAAAGGAAACGGGCGTTTAAAACTCACGAATGAGACGTTGCGGATTATCTTTTCCCTCTGTCATTGTTTGTTGAAAAATGGAAGTAATAATAAAACTTGTTGTTGAAAAAGTAAAGCGTAATGTCATCAAACTTTCGATGTTGTTGAAAAGTAGAAATAATGTCTAAGGCTTTCGATGTTGTTGAAAAAAAGTAAAACGTAATAAATAAAACGATGTTGTTGAAATCTCTCAAATCGCACTCACAGTTGTTGTTGTTCCTTATTCACTTGTTTCTAGTCTCAGCTAGACCAAGTCCAGAGTCCGCTCACCCTACAATTATAGGCGAACGACTCCTTGGTAAAGGAGGAGAGTGCAGCTTCTGATGACCTTGGACGCCCGAGGGAAGAATCACATCCATTGCCTTTATGCTTTAGCTAGATGCAAAATATAAAAGGGCTTTCGCCTTCAGGTGACCCTGCCAGGGAGAAAAACTCAGACGTACGTACCCACATTCACCCAGGGCCACCACCCCGCCGATGAGGCAGCATAATAGGACTTGGGGGGGGGGGAACTCTGATGAAAACCTTTCATTACAGACTTTATGATCAGTTTAAAATTTATAATAGGTTTATATATTAATAAAATGAATTTTTTATTTTTTTCTTCACAGCGCAGAAATCATAGTTAAAATGAAACTTCTGAACTCAAAATATTGTCACATGCCTTTATATATAAGGTATATACAAATTCAGGAAGCACCTTCTTAAACATTCTAATACTAGATTATAAAACACATTTGTTACTTTATAAAAAGATTCATATATGAAATTATTAAAAGAGATCGCGTCATTCTATGATGTGCTTTTAAAAAAATTCGCGATAATTTAAATAGGGTATAAATCTTTCGCTCATGAAAAGCAGTAATTGTATTAAATGCATTTATGATGATATGTTGTAGATGAAAGATATTGCTATAAAGATCTCTAAAACATTTACCGAATCCTTGTTTTCTAAACCGTTAGGAGATAGGCATATACTTCCAACTGAAGAAGTGTTTTTAGATGACATCAAGAATTACATGTTTGCTGTTTCGGTCAATAAAATTAACACCTCCGAGTACAAGACCTATTTTCGTCGCCTGGGAATGAAATCAAAGAGACAGGTGTGGCTTTAAAACCTTTGCCCAAGCCCTAACGGCTTGTAACTTACTTTAACTAATATCTTTAGTTTCTAATGTTTTATAAAAGCAGTACTAACATTAAAACGCTAAATGATTTTAAACTCTTTTCTTTTAAACCTTAGATATTTCTTTTTGCAAATACTCTTTGTATATCAATAAATTGTGTTTGTTCGACATTAAAGCCTTTCATTTTAGTATTCATACCCTAACCCAGTAGCTTGATCTTTACACCCCATTCTACGTAATGTTAGTCTGATTCTAATTCTCGTTCCTTTCCACTGAAGGACAGGAGCTCTTCAGCCACATCGGACTCATCGGCTGCTGGCTCGGCATCTCGGTCTGAGCAATCACGCGAGCATCTGCGAAGTTCGTGCAGAAGCTGGCCATCATGAGGCGGACCACAGGCGGAAGAAGGAAGTCGCCGTCGGAAGAAAAGGCGATTGGAGGCGCCCATCGGGTTCGGAAAACAACGTTTCATCTGAACCATCGTTCCTAATGCAACACGCGACTTCACTGTCTCTCTGAAGGCAATAGTTCGCAGCTTCTCTGGTCTCAATGACCTAAGCTTTTCAGCAGGAAGCGTTTATTTCTTAAGCACTCTGCCAATGCGCGCCGTTTACTACTATAACTTTTTCGTTATAGTAAAATCATGACAATTGGATATGAATATGTTTGGAGGGCTAAAACCGCCCAGACGGGTACAATCTTACAGATATTAAGAATCTCTCCAAGTCTCCCTTTTATCAATCTGTACTTCTACATTTCCCTGCCGTGCTAGCCTTACGGCAAGGAAGAGAGATTTACAGAGATTCGTAGGGAGGTCCACGTCTAAGTATTTTTTGTAAAAGTAACAGCAAATCTTATTGTGGTTCTCTTCAGAACGGGGAGCTCTTCAGCTACATCGGCGGACTCATCGGCTGCTGGCTGGGCATCTCGGTCTGGGCTTTCACCAGCATCTTCGAGAAGTTCATACGGAAGCTCACCATCATGAAGCAGAACTATAGGCGGAAGAAGGAGGAGTTGACGTCGGAGGAGAAACAGGTTTGATTGGAGAGGCGCCCATCGAGTTTCAGAAACAACGTTTCATCTGACCCACATCGTTTCTAATGCAACACGCGAGATCGCAGACTTCACTGTCTCTCTGGAAAACGTATCTAGTTCGCAGCTTCTGCTCTCTGAATGTAATGAACTAAGCTTTTCAACGGAAGCGTTTGTTCAAATGTATTTATTCCTGGAATTATATGCATGTTGCTACGTCTTAAAGCTTTAACTAGATTTTATTATATGCACATATGTATTGTTGTTTTTCGTGTTAAATACGAATAAAAATATTTCTGCTATTAGCTACGGTTTCAGACTTTATTTATTTAAAGAAAAGCACACTACAGAGAAAACTCCATTTACAGAGTGCTGACAAACACACAAAGAACAGAAGTCACAATGAGTAAATAAAAAATAAAAAAATATGCCTTAGAAAGCAAAAAATAGACCACAGAGAATACATAAAATCATAAAACTTATGCAAACGTATATATAATTAAAAACGAAAACACATAATCACAAAACTTTAAGACACACTATGACACCAAAGGCCGTATTATTTTTAAAATTTAGAGTAGAAAGGCAAAATAAAACATATCGTGTATTTAAAAGATGCAAACATTTCGACTTAAAAGCACCTAGAGACATATTAAAAATGTCGATTTCATCAGAGAACGTGTTAAAAATTTTATAAAACCTATATAACGAGAACCTGTTAATATAATTAAATTTTGAATCTAAATTTGGAAAGGAACTCTGGTTTCTTAAAAATCTGGCGGGCACAGCGAAATCTATTGAAAAACGTAAATACACACTTGAGATTAAAAAAAATGCAACAGTTAAGATAAAAATAAATCAAACACGGCGCTAAAAAACTTGACTGCTAAAAGACTTGATTGCTTTCGTGTCAGATGAAAAAAAATGATGTTTTCTCTTATGAACATTGCTTTTCTCCAGAAAGATATTGCACTAAAGTACACAATTTCTCTTTTTAAGTCAGTCATCTGTTATTTTCTAGACTCAAAATTTCTTATTTCAATTAATATTTTCTTGATTCTAGATTCAAATTCAGGTAATTCTAAAATGTTTCATTTTCTTTCCTATCCATACAGAGGGTGTTTACACATTTTTAGAAAGATCTTGGGGCCGTTTAATTAAGGTTGAAAATTTAAAGACTATTTTTTAAATGTTTGATTTCATAGCCTTTTTTGTGGAATATACGTCTGTCCCGTGATTTCCATGATAGAAGGGCTTTTCGTAAAATTTTATGGGTAATGATTTCCATTCCTCTTCCACTACATTCCAGAGTTAAATGTTTGATCTGACAGCCTTTTTTGTGGAATATAAGTCTGTCCCGTGATTTCCATGATAGAAGGT
>BGPR01013282.1:12602-42216 GCA_013235015.1 Araneus ventricosus
TTTTTGTGGAATATAAGTCTGTCCCGTGATTTCCATGATAGAAGGTAAAATTTCTATGGGTAATGATTTCCATTCCTTTTCCACTACATTCCAGAGTCCATCAATCGTGGTGGTTTTGCGCTTAGAAAGAGTTCTTTTCAACGGACCAAAGGTAAATAAAGGTTCCATAGTGAAACGTCATAGGACTTCGCAGGAATATGTTGAAAAAGTATATATGCAGTACTTATATCAGTCTTCATTCTTCAGTACTTCTATCAGTACTGTTTGAAGTACGACTTCTAGCTTTGTCTTGATGAAGTTTCACTCTTTGAAAGTCATTGGGATAAAGAAATTGAATTTTTTTTCCTGTAAATATCGGACGTAAAACTTTCTCTTGATAGAACGTTGAGTGGAGATTGTAACATTTTTTCCACGCTTCTTATTTTTAATTTCCCATTGTAGGAGAACCTTACGACAATCATAAACCCCTTACTGAAACTTTATTTGCGTTGACGGAACCTGGCTTGCACATTTTTTCTCTTCGTTTTCTATAGCGAATAGACCCATTTTTAATCCAATCCTTTAGATAAACCCGTGCTTCATCAAGGTTCACATCGCATTTCCAATTATCTCCTGTTAACTAGTTACCATACAAGGGCCTGCGAACTGTTCTGCGTTGAGCCACATGCCACGACAAAAGCTGGTGAACGTTATGTTTTTCAGCTTTTCTAAGTTGTAAATCTTTGTAAATTTTATACAGATGTATTTAAAGGCTTTGCAATTTATTTTTGCGTCGGCGGTTTTTCTCGCGTTACCAGCGATTTCACTTTAGGAATACTTGAAACTGTGCGTACCTTTTTCGGGTATTCGTTTGGTGTCTTCTTTCCATTTAGGAGTAATGATTGGCGGTTTTCTCTTTCCGATTAATAATGTTCTTTATTTTGCACTTAGAAATTTTAATACCATGCATTTCACAACGCTTCTGAATTATGGAATAGGAACATTTCTCTTCGGAAAGCGCAAATCATATCCTTCGATCCACGGCTTGTTCACATGCGACATTTTGAAAGAGGAATAAATTTGAAAGTAACAGTCGATATTTCGCCTTTCAAATAATAATCTGTTGCCAGAAATTTTTACTCCAAAACATTTGCTTTTTTTAAAATTCTTTATCGAAATCGTTCTAAAAACGTGTAAATACCCTCTGTAGTTTGTGGGATCAAACGAAGAAATCTAAACATCTGACGCTATCACTACCCTAAGCTATTTTGAAACGACATCAATTTTTTGGACTTGACGGAAGAACTGAAAATGAGCCTTCTGCCTTTATCATACACACCGTTCAGTGGCTGCCAACGTATGGTAAGACTACCTCTAGGGCACTCAACGCCAAACACAAATTTTGAGAGATTAAAAAAAAATCGACAGTAGGCTGTCTCTGCGAAACGGCCACTGGGATGGAGGGGCGTAGACTTACCTTACTCAACTGTGACTAAAGTAGCTCTATGTGACTATTAACTCGATAGTCAATAGTGACTATTAGTCCAGTGTGACTATGTGACTCAATCTATGGACAATTCTTCGTGAATTTCACCAAACTTGCAACTCGACTGTGACTAAAGCGTAATTTCAGATACTAAAATTCTTTTTGCAATCTTCAAAGTCCACCTTTCTCTGTTCAATGAAACTAAAACCAACTCTCCATGTTATTTGGTTGCGGAGCTATAAGCGTTTAATTTTACCACGAAAAGCATCACCATTGTTTTCCTTTCCCGACACTCCATTAGATCATTGTGGAGGGACGTAATTCCACGTCAAAACGAAAAGAAGTCTAGAATTTTGTTCCCCAAATTCGAGTGCAAGTCCGAAAGACTACTCTCTAAATAAGACCAGTGGGAGTGGCCTCCCCTAAACTTTCTCGTATACTGTTCAAAAATTTGTCATTTCCCCTCCCCTTGAGTGGATAAAAAAAATCGAACCTACTGTAATCCAGAATGCAACGAATATCAGAAGGTTTTTCATTGCAGATTATAGTGATTGTAAAATATTTAAGTGAAGAATCATATTAAAAGAGATGCCTATGTATTAAAACTTAGCAATATTTATTTTCCATCACACTCCAGCAAGGTCCGCTATTATACGAGCGAGCGAAAACAGAACAGGAGATAAAACATATCTATCACAAACTCCGTCTCAAGGACAAAGTGACGTAATCCTCCCGCTTGGTACCAGAGATTGCTAAGTAAGCATGCGCATGGAGATCAGTTTTGAAACGAATGTTTAAGAAGTATGCGATTATACAGACCGACAGACAGTCAAGCCTTTGACGGATTTGGCCCAAAATTTTATACGGACCTACATTCATGACGATAAATCTGTGTACCAAATGTTATCTATCTAGCTATTCCAGTTTTTGAGTTATAGTGTTCGCATGACTTCGGACATACATACAGACAGACAGACTTTCCGTTGACGGATTTTGTCCAAAATATGACAGAAACCTGCAAAATATGTGTAAAGACCACATACCAAATTTCATCCCCGTAGCTATTATAGTTTTCGAGTTATCGTGTTCAAAGACAGACATAATTCCAAAATTGTGTTTTTCGGATTCAGGGAGGTCTAAAACGTGGAGATTCGTCAAAATCTCGAGTTCGAATTTTTGGACGATTACAATACTTTCTCTTTGTATACTTAGTATACGAGAAAGTAAAAAAGGAAGCAGCAGATTAAGACCACGTAATTGGCTGGGAACTGGTTGTCCCAGCCCCGCCCACCATTTGTGCGATTCTCCATTTGTCATCCAAGGATTGGCAAAAGCTGTCTTTCCGTTAGTCGCCACCGTTGCTTCTGCCCTCCTTCCTCTGTTAGGGGTTGTCCAGAAAAACTCTGAATTTGACAACAACTCCAGACAATATTTTAACATTGTGACAATAGGAAATTGAAGCGACCAAAGAAAAAATAATTGTGTCACCGACGGCTTCACACTTGAACTATCAAAGTTCTACAGTTTTAATTTGATGAATTTTTAGATTTTTCTGTTTTCCAAATACTTTAAGGCAAAACATAAAACACTACTGTCAAGAGACAGCAAACCTCATGGAAGAATGGCGTTACAAGCAGGAAAATCTATAACATCATGCCCGCAGTTAGTCTCCGTCCCACTAACTGGATTAGAGAGGATGTTATCTTCTTCTCTCAACATGGACCTTTCCCTGCCTACCTCAAAAGGTTTCACTATACCACGGAGTGTATTTACACAGCGTCTTGGCATATGAGGAAACCAGCGCCAAACTTCGAACAAGAATGGCTGAAAAGGGTCGTCAATAACCTCGTCTCCAGGCAGAAATTCGTGGGATAATCCAAATTCATGAGCAAGAAACCGAGACTTTTCCAGCCTCTAGCCCTTCAACTTTCCAGCGAGCTGAATAAGGGAACTCAATTACCGGACCTTTGAAAGGAATAATAACATCTAAAGAAAAGGAAATTACGAACTAATAGTGTAAAGTGAAAATGCCTGTTCTGTACATAGTGTATATATTTCCTTCTTTTTGTTTATTTTGTTTTTCTTAAATAAAATTCCCGTGTCTTGCCCATCAAACCGTTCAGTGACCGGTCTGGTCACGGGTACGGGGGTAGGGGACGGCGTTCTGTTCTGTAAAGAGACAGCAATATTCAAAGTTTTTAGTAATTTAAAAAATGAATTTTAGTTTTGAACATCCACTAAGAGAGCTTCATCAACATAATGAAATGAATCCCGAACCTGAGGCCTACGAGTTTAGAAGCCGTTTCGAGACTTAGACGTTATTTTTTAAAAACTAATTTTAATATTTTTCCGATTAAATTTATTTTAAATACATCTGATTTATATATTTTGTTAGCGTGCAAGCAAGTATCAAACAATGATCAACTAAAATACTAATTTGATTTTCCGTGATTTGTTGATCCGTGAGTCGACACCTCTCATCGGAAACAACATCCTTCAACCTAGATACTAATTTTTCGGACGCGAGAGAACTTCCGATTAAAGGTAAATATTTTTTGGCTGCAAAAAACAGACGCCGTTTGCTGACAAATTTTTTTATTAGTATTGTTTTTGCAGGAAATCAATCCATTGGCCAATATTTATTTGTTCATAAAGACTCTTTTAGTCATCCGCCAACCTACAGACTCCTCGACGAAGTCGTTGTCGGTGATTGACCTAAGATGATGAAATACAAAGCTTCATAACTTGGTAAATTTTAGTCTAGTCGAACCTAAAATCGAGCCTATTTTTCGACTCGATTTTTTTACCCGGTTATTGGATTTTTAAAAAATAACCTGTTTTAACCGGGACAAAAAAATCCCCAAAAACCAGTTAACCGAAACAAAAAAAAACGGTTTTCCGTTTAAACCTGTAGGTTTTTCCTATAACTACTTGGAACCCTTGGAACTCCAGTTCGAAAGCCACGAATCTTCCAAGTTGATGAAGATCACGTTAATGTTACGATAACAGGCTTTAAGAAATTTTATCTGTAATTGCAAATTGTAAATTGATATTTGCATTTGGGCAATTCGATCCTTCATTGAAAGTCGAGGTGAAAATTCGCACGAAAAGCAGGAATCCTTCACCATGTCTTTCATTTTCATTGCCTTCTTCTTCTCATGTCATTTTCTTTTCATTTTAGTTGCTTTTTAAAATTCACGTGTTTTTTAATGAGCCAAACAATAAAAATGTGAACTTGCTCTTTTTATATTCGACGTCAATTCTTTTAAATTCAATATTTTATGTATTCGGCATATAAAAAAAACAATTTCCAATTACGATTCTTCATGATTTGTCAAGTAAAATTTTTTAAAATATTATGTTTATGTCATTTAGAAAATGACCTTAATTTATAAATTTTATTTTAAAGTTTAATTTTCCACCTCAAAATGTGCCCTGTTCCTAATCCATAATTAAAATATTTACCATTTATTGCTGGTTTGCGCATTGCATTGTGGCCTATGATTATTTAGTATAAAATACCATGCAGAAATATGAACGTTAAATATTATCAAGAAGCCGGAGAATTTCCAAACATTATACGACAGTTTGTCATCAGCTACATCTTGAAGGCAATTGGAACAGAATTTAATTTATTACGATAACACCACAGAATATTACCTTGATTTATTACTATGAATTATCAGCAAAACACTAGTTATTTATAATACATAACCTGTTACACCTCTATAATAAAATACTTTCTTTTAAAAGATGAAATAGATAGGCCAAATAACAGATAATCATATTTTATTGTGATAAAAACTCCACATGTCCATTTACAATCATTTATATGAACAAGAAAGGTAAATGAATGAGCAACAAATAGAATATTGATACATTAACAAAAATATTAATAATTGATGAAAAAGCAGAACAAACTTAGTCTGAAGTTGGAAAAAGAATTAGGGAATTAGGTGCTTGAAATAAAATTATTAGAATCTGTTTCAAATTCTTACATCTAAACGGCAGTTAATAAATTAAAATTTTAATTTATATGTAGAGACACACACACATATGCAGGGTGTTCGACAACACCGGAGAAACTGTGCGGAAACAGAATCCTCGCTCTGAGTATATAAAAGTTGTCCAAAGGTCTCTTCCTCTACGAGGCATAGTTTTCGAGAAAAATGCGAAAGAAAAAGTATGACACGTCACAATCCCAATGTAAAAAATAAGCTTCATTGAGCATCACGAAATTTCGAACTATGTTAAACGAATTGCCACTACGATTCCCAGATCTGACTCCTTACGATTTTTTTACCTAATCTGGCTACATCAAAAGGAACTGATATATCGAACCCCAGTTACTTCGTCTGCATGCTGCTTTCACTTATGTCGGCGCTATGTCGGATTGTGTGCGGTCGGCCACAGAACGGCGCGTGCGCGCATGCTTCAAAATGCACGGTGTTCATTTTGAGCAGCTACTAATGCAAATGCCGTGTAATGTTTAGGTATCGCTGTTCCCGCTTGCCTTAAAGCTTACTTTTCTTGCACCGGATGTGACGTCATACTTTTTCTCTCGCTTTTTTCTCGAAAACTATGCGACGTAGAGGAAAGGTACTTTGGACAACTTTTACGCACGCAGATCGAGGATTCTCCTTTTGCACAGATTTTCCAGAGGTATCCGAACCCCCATGTATATGTAACCGACAAAGTTTGAAATCCGGCATTCTATAGAATACCTAGGCATTGTATATAATGCCTAAAACTAGCCGGCAATGTATGTAACGATTTATATTTCACACATTTCCTAGGCATTCTATAGAATGCCAAATGACAAATCGGCAAAGTATGAAATAAATCGCCGATTTGATTATATAAGAAATAAAGTTAAGTGCAATTCAAAATTAAATTATTTGCTTCCTTGATGTGATAAGTAGATTCACAATTTATTTTGTTTTCTTTAATAAGAAAGGCATAAACTTTGATATGAAAACTTTCATTTTGCTTTATGCATTTTGAATGAAAGATTTTTTAATGGTACTCTTTTATTATTTTTCCTAAATAACATTTGTATTTTTGAGGAATGCACGCCTTTTAAATAATAGCCTTATTATGAACTTTTTTTCATACTTTGCCTAAATAGCATTCGTCATTCTATAGAATGCCTAGGTATTATATACAATGTGTACATAATAAATCTCATATTTCATATTTTGCCTAAAAACGCCCGGCATTCTATAGAATGCCTAGGTATTCTATAGAATGCTGGCATTTCACACATCGCCAGTAACATATATATAAGGTGTTCCAGAAAAATTCATTCCCACACATGACTAAATATTAAAAAAGCAATTATAAAGGTATTTTAAAGCTTTTGAAAGTTGGGAAAATTTTGCCGATTTCCACCATGCACTCAGACTCCTATAATCGCTGAGAATATTAGTCGATGTTTGGGTGAATTCATTTTCAAAGAGCTATCTCAACTTTTCGATTTAATATGGTCTCGAATTACGCGCATAATGTTTCCTACTAAATGTTAACAATCGTGTGAGTGTTGGGGAAGAGATATCTGTGCACTAGGAAAAAACCTTGAAAAGAAAACTCAGCACGCGAAGGCAATTAATATATATTTAATAATTTCCGTTATGGAATCTTGATCAGTTGTTTATAAAATACTCATTTAAAGTTTTGTAAATATTTTCTGGAACAGCCTTCAATAACGCGCCACACTCACAAAAAATATGCTGAAAGAAAAATGTTTCATATTGTGTGGCTTGCAAAAATGATTCTCAAATAGCAGGTGCAAATAGAGGGTGTCCACAACTTATTGTCGGGGTTTCCTTTTAATTAAAGAACACGAAGATAAATATTTTTACATAATCGTAACGCACAACTCAAAAAGTTTTTTATTAACTCAAACAAAGATAAGTAATTTCCACTCGGCAATTTTTCGCGGTATGCAAACCATTGTAATATCCGTAACGAATATATATATTTGTAGAATTATTAAAATATTTAAAGAAAAGAAATTAATTAAATAAAAAAATCGTTTGGTCATAAAAGAAATTAATTTCAAAATATCGGTTGGCTGAAAAAGAAATTAATTTTAAAATATCGTTTGGCTGAAAACAAATTAATTAAAAATATCGTTTGGCATATTTCTTTTCTAAACGTTATAAAAATAGTGTGGCAACGATATATTTGTCTTTTTGCTAACGTTGCCTAGCAACGCAAAAGAATAATGAATTGAACATGGAATTCGATGTCAGTGAGTGATGCAATGTTTGTGATGTATGTGTACGTGTTTGTTTTACGCGTTTGTGCTGTGGTGAACGCCCAATAAATATATTTTTTTTGAAAAAGAAGCCTCCACGATTCTTCATGCTATGCTGAAATACATCACACCATCGACACTTGGTTGGAAACCGAGTTCAGTCTCGATGTGTCTAGGTTAAGCCATTTCATTCAACTTTTGTTAAAGCCTTACATAATCTAAATAATAATTTAAAAGATAACGGAAACCAAATAATTTTCTTAAAGTCAGTAACTTACTTAAAAATGATTCAAAAGCTTTTTAACTTCTGCTAATTTGGTTCGAATTTTTCTCCATAGATGGAGCCAGATATGTTAGCCTCTTGTTCTGGTATGTCTCGAAAAGCGTCATTCTTACTTACTTCGGCATCGGCAGAGGGTAACGCTGTTTACTTTTCTATTCTCTCTATTGGATTTGTTACGGAAAACTTTATTAAGTTTTTCTTTTTCTAGAAAGGTTATTTCCTTTATTGCAGTTATTGGATAAATTCAGGTCACAGAGGGAATGATTTTTGACTTTGTAGTCATCCCCTTGACAGAAAATTTTCCATATTAGAACTCCGATGGCGAGTGATCTTTGAAAACGTTTGCCATTCGAGTTCTCTTCCATTTCTTCTATTCTAATGATTTTCTTTTAATTTCTTTTAATTTTTATTATAGCATGATTTTTGTTATTTGATTCTATAGTAATTCGTTGGTTAATTATGGAAGATATTATTGATACAATTACTGGATGCTGCTACGTTGGCGTGCAAAAGGTTTATTGTTATCGCTATTGTTATCTTCTTCTATTTCTTCTGTATTTTCTTTTTTTTTACTAAAATATCTGTCTTTTGTATTTTATTGGAAGATGCAGCATTTTTGAGCCATTCTGTCTAATACAATTTGATTTTTTAACTTTTAATTTTTGATATCTTTTGTTAAATTATTTTACATGTTCTTGGTAAGGTTCGCAAGATGCGCGCAATCTTTATACAAGAGCAGTTAGGTATCCTGGGCGAAATACGAACAGCAAAACTTCTAAGAGGTGATGGCTATGAAAAAAAACCTTTAGTATACAACTTTACAGATCGAGACTGAACTCAGTTTCCATGCCGCGAAATCTTCCATGTGGAAAGTATTCAACTTTGTTTGCGTTATTAAAAAAAACCCTTTTCAGTTGTGCGTTACGATGATGTAATAATATTTATCATCCTGTTCTTTTACCAGAAGATATGAGGTAATCAAAACCGAGTTGCATCCGGGAAATCTTATTCGCCACTTGACAGTTTCTTTTTCCCGCCATATTGTGTTAGGCACTATTTATTAAAAACAACTTTGTATTCAAATTGATTTTATAAATTCAAATCGGCAGTCGAAAGAGTTACAAGCATTGATTCTATTAATTTTTGATCATTTTGAATTGTAGGGGGAAAAAGCACCTAGGTTTACACTTGTTGTGCTATCCAACATTCGTTAAACATTGCAAAGGAAAGAAAGCGAAAAAGCCGGGGAAATCAGTGGATTGGTTTAGAGAACCGACCTGCCCGAGCGGCGTTCGGGCAAGTCAGAAAAGTCCCCTTTCGCAGTGCACGAAGGGTGTTCGGGCAGCATATTTACAAACCCTACCCTGATAGAGCTGAGGCAAGAAATCGGGCAATATGATTGGCTCGCTCCTCCCAGAGTCGATGACGTCGTTCTTTGTTCTCGTACGGAAATTATAACAAAACAAGCCATTGAATGCGGACTTTGAATTAGTTTATGTTTCTGTTGCTTGGACATCACGAATTTTGATCTACAGCAAGCACCTACGTCGCAATTTTATTTAGTCGACTCTTGTTTTGTAATGATTGCCGTGCGCTACGTTCGAGAGCTGAAAATGACGTCACTGCCCCTCGTGGCCAATGATATTGGCTGATTTTCTGCCTCAGTTCTATCAGGGTAGGGTTTGTAAATATGCGTTCGGGCAAAACTGTGAAGTGGTTAAAGGTATTGCGCACGACAGAAATTGGAAACTGAGCGTGGAGTCCTGAATAGCCATCACAGGCCACGGACCAATACCCTCCCTCAGGAGGTACTTCCCGTCCTCGGAGTGGAGGTATCTCAACCCCACACCATTATTGTAGTCACCAGGGAAGCGAGAACCCGCTTAGGGGCCGTCCACAAATGATATCACGCTTGGAGGGGGGAGGGGTTTCGTGAAATTGTGACAGTTTGTGACAAGGGGGATGGAGGGTTTTAACACGAAGTGTGACATCACACATTTTGGTTAAAATAAAAACATTTAAAATCAGCGGATTAAATTGTGACGTTATTTTGAAATTACCAGAATTTGGGGGTATTTTTTTAATCGGGGCTAAAACAACTTTCTTGTGATTTTTTTCTCTCTTATATTCCTTTCTTTTCGAAAAATTCATTCAGCGAAGGTTCTGAGAATATGGTAGCAGCAGAAATTCTTCACCATTAGAAGCAAACCTCCCCCTGTCACACCCTTGAAATGTCCAACAAAAGATACGTCGCCCCACCTGGGTGAGTGGTAGAACTGGCAGCGGCACAAACAGGTTGATTTTATTGAGGCGCTTTTTTAAAAATTCAATCTGTTTAAGAGTATTTTGTGTTCATAAAGTAAAGATAAGATTTAAAGCAGCATATATCGAATTCCAAAATATTACTGTTTTCAATTGCTCTTTCATATTAATATTTTATTACAGTTGTATATTAATTAAGTTTTTTGTTGTAAACCTTAATCTTATTTCAAACAAAATAAGTAGACATATAATCATTATTATTGTTATGCTCGCAAATGTCATTAAAACACATAGTTAAAATTTAAAAATAGAATTTGAAATATGATTTTTAACGTAGTGCTTTGTTTCTGAACTGCAAGTATATGTTTATGTAATATAGCGTGATATGTGACAAGGGATATGGTGAAGTGTGACACTTTGTGACAAAGGGTGGAGGGGGTCAAAAATATTGAAAAAAAGCGTGACATCATTTATGGACCGCCCCTTAGTTACGAGAAAGTGCGAGAGTTATGAGGCAAGGAAACCCGAACAGCAATTTGTGGACAACCTGCACTTTCAAGCAGTTCACGCCGCACACTGGTGACAGCGATGGTTTCAGTCACTGCATCCACTCCATAACTTTCCGGGCGGCTTTCTCAATCAACCCGATGAGGGCCCAGACGGAGACCCCGATCCAGAACGCCAGCAGACCTCCTAAGTGGCTGATGAGGTATCCGAACTGGAAGGGGAATGAAATAGAGTTAAGCACGCGTCGAAATAATTGCAAAACTTACGAAAGAATAATTAAAGCTCTACCATGAATAGCGGAAGTACATTGAATTCCTATAAAACAGTCGAAATGATTGTTTTGACATGCATGGAAACAAGTAATAAAAAAAAAATTAGTCAATTCCTACTTAGGTGATTCGAGATATAATGAAAAACGTACTGCGCATGCGCAAATATATGGCTGAAATATGGATGTGCTTCGATGATCCCATGGGCCATCCATATACCCAAGAACCAAGTCTGTAATGCTAATAGTTTTCGAGATATAATGAAAAACGTACTGCGCATGCGTCATGCAAAATATGAAATAACAGACAGACAAGAAAGCGAATTAATATTGCGTTGTCATCTAGTTGTGAGCTATGTTTAAAGTTTCCAGTCTCCAGCTCATCGGGAAGTTAGCTTAAATCAATTGCAAAATTTGAACAAGATATATATATATATATATATATAACAAATACGAAACAAACATAGCAGAAATGTAAAAGCAACATATACAAAATAAACATTGCGTTTGTGTTATATTTTTCTACTTTATTTTATCTTCCCCTTTTATATATATATTCCACTTTCGGCTTTTTCTTACCGCAGATTGTTTTCTTGACATTTTGTTTTTTGAATGTTTATTTTGTATATGTTATTTTAATATTTTTTGACTTTCATGATATTGATATATATATATATATATATATATATTGGGAGAGTGTGAACTAATAGTAGGAATTGAAAGAAAAATCAACGGGAGGTTGTCTCTGCGAAACGGCCGCTGGGATTGAGGGGCGTAGACTTACTTACCTTACTCAACTGTGACTTTCTGTGATTAGAGTAGCTCTATGTGACTATTAACGCTATAGTGACTGTTAGTCTAGTGCAGCGGTTCTCAAACTTTTTCAGTCACGGAGCACCTTTGAAATTGGAAATTCAACGCGGAGCACTAAAACTTATCTCGCAGCTATATACTGTATTTAGTAAATAGAACGACAAAATAGCAGGTAGTTTCGTCATTTAAGTTTGCAGTACATTACATTTCGCCGTTTATTATTTTTTTTCTGCACTAATTTCCCATTGCAGACAGAAAACACACACATAAAAAAACTGGAAATAAATTTAGGGCAAATATTGCAGATCCACAATTAGTTATTTTATTAATTTTGCATTATTACATTCTTGCAAATTTTTACTTGGTTTCGTGAAACAGAATTTAAAGAGAAGGACGAGGCTGTTTTGATTTGCACAATGAGATTATATCTGGCTGAATTTCGGATAGTTGCAACTGAATATCTTGCTCTGCATTGAGAAGTGATCTGCATTTTGTTTTAGTAGCGGTCTATGCGGAGAATCCTGTTTCCACTGAATTAGTGGTTGCGAAGGGCAGGAGAATAAGATTCGGTTTATATGATAGGACTTTAAATTCATCTTTTAGCGTACAACAAAAATCTGAGATTGATTTCTCAGTTTTAAACTTTGATTTTATCGCTGTATCTGATGTCAAATCAAGCAAGCATTCATATTCCTGTGATGCCAGAGAGGTTGTTTTTTTAGATATAGAGTATGGTTCTACAACCCAAACGTTTTCTTTTAAGTTTTCATGCAATCTTTTTGGAAAATAAGAGTTGAAATCATCAATCAGATGCAAAAGATGTTCAAACTCGTTTAAGATATCCGCAGGAATGTGTGATTCGAGTTCTTCTCCAAATCCTTTTGTCAGTGGAAAACAATCCAGGCTTCCGTTTTCGATGTAGTCTACCCAATACTTCAGTTTCTTTTTAAATCCTTCCACTTTATAAGTAGCATCAGAAACAGTTACTGCTTTTCCTTAAAGTGAGAAGCATAAATCATTAATTTTTTAAAAAAAATATCTGCCGAATACGCCAATTTCATTAGCTAACGTTCATCACACAACTTCTCTCCCAAAGCAAAATCATTGTCTCTCAGGAAGATTCCGACTTCATTCCTTAGTTGAAAGAGGCGGATTAAACTTTTACCACGGAAGAGCCACCTTATTTCTGGGTGAAGAAGTAAAGACGTATGCAGACTCTCCATGTCATCACATAAGATTTTGAACAACCTGTTATTCTTAGGTCACGATTTTATAAAATTTATTATTTTAACAGTTTCAGACAGTACTTCCCTTTTAAAAGGTGGCATTTTCTTCATTGCAAGAGCATGTTGATGAAGAATGGAGTGGACGTTGCTGCACCCCTTGGCTTTTCCTTTTACTTTTGCGATTGTACCAGACATCTTACCAGTCATAGCTTTCGCTCCATCTGTGCACACATCAACACAGTTATCCCATAGGATGCTATTCTCCACGAAAAATTCATCCAATAATTTAAATATTTCAGTGCCAGTTGAGGTAGACGGTAATGGCTTGCAGAGAAGTAAATGTAAATCCTCATGAAAAGAGTCCAAATATGGATAGAGTAAAATTACCATTAATATTGCCAAACCAGCAACATCAGTTGATTCATCCATTTGAAGCGAAACTTTGGTGGATTTTATATGAGAAATTAAAGTAGCTTTCACATTCTCTGCGAAGTCCCCGATTCAACGCGAGATGGTGTCATTTAACAAATGAATTGTGTCTGTCACTTTTACAGCTTTCTTGTCAAACATGCATTCGATAATGTCTTTTACACAAGGCTTGATAAGGTTTTCAGCAACGGTATGGGCTTCGCCAGCTCGAGCAATTCGGTAACTGACTAAGTAAGATGTCATCAAAGCCTTTTAGTTGACAGTTTTTGAATGATACGATATACATTTCTGGACTTTCCTGAATTCAATATACTTCCTTCTAAAAAAGTAAGTTGGTTTATCCCTTCATTCTGGATGGACCCCCTCAAAATGGCGACGCATTTTTGCTGGAAACATTGAACTGTTCAGAAAGACTTCGACACAAATTACGCACTGAGGTTTATTATCAGTGGCCTCAGCGAACCCAATATCCAAATAAGAATCATGATACTTTCGTTTAAAAAATTTTTTTAATTGTGGAACTTGTATCCAAGGAAGTAGAGCTATGCAACTTGTTCGATACTTCAAGATCAAGAAGTTCTGTTGCATCCGCAGTCAATGATTCATCCGAAAAACCAGCTTGTAGAGCAGCAGTAACACCTCTATCTTCTTCCGCACTGCAATTAGAAAGCAATATGGACATTAGCTGTATATAAAAACAGCATAAATTCAATAAAAAGTTTAAATAAGATATTGCATCTAAAAAGATTCATTGAGGGTTTTTTAAAAGAAAATTACTGTGAAATTGTAAAACTTTAAAAAATTCTATAGTGCAAAATCTTACACGAGAATAGTAAAATTTTATTTTTAGGGATTCTAATTTTTCAAGATTTTAAAATATCGTAATGAGTCTAACCATTTTGATACAGGAAAAAATCAAAACGAGTACATACCTCTTAGATGTTGATGCTTCCACGTCTATTCCAATTGGCTTGGCAGAAGTTTTGATGTTTTTTAAGGACCCCGTCTCCAGCCAGCGATCCCCATTGAAAAAAAAATCGATGTTATTCCCCGTATCACTACTTTAGTATTTGAAGAAACCTCCTCAAGACAGATATTTTGTCATCAAAACGAAAAATCTGAGAAGCTATAGAAATAATAAATTGCATACAATGAACTTTATAATTTGTCGGTTCTCGACTGAATGTTGACTGAAATGCAACTGATTTGAGAAGTGAGTAAACAACCAGTTTTATATGCAATAAAGATTTTTCTGATACTTCTGGAAAGGCGTCGAAACTAATTGTTTCTGCAAACGCGGAGACAGTGAGTAGGTCAGGCCCCTGTCTGGCTCCGTGTTGTCTGGTGTTGCCTTTTGACGTAAACTTGTTTTGTCGACTGGTGGACGAGAAACTGACACATTGAATGCCGACTACCTTTTTATGTAATCAATGTTTCACCTGGATCGGTGAAAAATGATTTATACTAGATTTTTTGGTACACACCGAGAGCGCAAAAGGTCACAATATTAAAATAATTTTGTTCCATTTTTTCGTGAAAAATATTTTAAATTTTAAAATATGTTTAATAAAAATATTTAAATTTAAGCATGTCCTATCTCTTCGCGGAGCACTGGGAATTGTTTTGCGGAGCACTAAATGCTCCGCGGAGCACAGTTTGAGAAACTCTGGTCTAGTGTGACTATGTGACTCTATCTATGTAAAATTCTTCGTGATTTTCACCAACTTTGAAACTGGACTGTGACTAAACCGTAGTACAAATTCTTAAATTATTTTAGCAATCTTCAATGTCTACCCTTCTCTGTTCAATGAAACTAAAATCAACTCTTTAATTTATTTGGTTGCGGAGCGATAAGCGTTTAACTTTACCACGAAATTCAACAATTCGATGAATGAATCGCCTATTCTGCGTGCACGTGCATCGGTCGCTGTGGCCTCATCAAAAGTATTCGTGATTTTCACCAATTTTGCTAATCGACTGTGACTAAATCGTAATTCCAAATTCTAAAATTTGTTCGGCAATCTTCAGTGTCCACCTTTCTCTGTTAAAGGAAACTAAAACCATTTCTCTATGTTATTTGGTTGCGGAGCTATAAGCGTTTCACTTTAGCGCAACGTAATTCAACAATTCTTGAGTAATATTTCGCGTGAATCTCAGATCGATGACTAAATTGTCTTAATCTGTGTGCGCGCGCATCAGTCACTGTCACGTCATTAAAATGTTTATTTAATGCATTTTTATGCAAATGAGGATTCTTATGCCGAAATACTGGAAAAGTTTTCATGGTGGAAAAAGGAACTTGTGCTAGGTTCCTCTTCAGCACAGAAGACAGCGTGAAAGTTAGAGTTCTACAGTAAAAAGCGAAAGTGCATTGAATTCCTATAAAACAGTCAAAATTATTGGCTTGACACGCTTGTGAACATGTTTGATTAAATTTATTGGAATGCTTAATTTAGTGAGTGTATTTTTATGTAAATGTGAATTGTTATGCCGAATGACTGGAAAACTTTTTATGGTAGAAAAAGAAACTCATGCTAGGTTCGTCTTCAGATGAGAAAACTGTATTTAAATTCAAGTTCTACCATAAATGAACATTAAAAAACATACCATAGAAAACAATAAATTCCGATAAAACATTCAAAAATGATTATTTTGACATGCATGTAAAAAATTGTGCTTTGTTTCAATTTTATCGGAATGCTTATTTTATTCAACGTATTTTTATGCAAATGTGGATTCTTTTGCCGAAAGACTGGAAAATTTTCTACGGTAGAGAGAAGAAATTCGTATTACGTTCGTCTTCAGTTCAGAAGACTGCGTTTAAATAGCGCAAAAATATTTGAGCAAGCAACTAATAAGTTTAAATATTTTGACCGGCGTATCCCGAAATTGGAACGGAACAGTACTTTCATTTGTTAGAAAACAGAGAAACAACAGAGTACGCATAAAGACGAGAGAGTCCATTTTCCTTTTAATAAGATGCATTTATTCGAGTTGGTTTTATCATCTCGATAAACATTAAAAGAAACATAACTAAATCACTATATACAAAAACATTATGTTCTAGTAGCAACATGATGAGCACAAGTGATTACATGGTCGAATCGACTGCATATCCATTGCACCTCGATCCACATCTCGATCAGCCCATCCAGCTATCTACACAGAGAATCCGCAGGCCTTTTATATGCGCCACCATCATACAGAAAATGACGTCATGGAAATGTCCACCTTGCGGCACAGGAATACTCAGAGATTTCACTTCCCTTACGGCACGACCGATTATCTCCAACATCATTCATTAATTTAACTAAAATGTATTGTTATTCTGTAATGTATTGTTATTCTTTTCAAATTTAAAGCAGAACAAACTCATGATGTTATGAACACAGGGGTGTTTTTTTCCGTTTCCCGAAAGCGAGGCAAATGATTTTTATATGCGTGCTAAATAGAATTTATATATGTGAAATATCTGTGTATTCATATCCTATTTTGTCTCTCTCTGGACGCTATTTCAAAACTGAAACTAATCTTAGTAAAAATATTTTTTAAGATTTTTAATTGCGTCATTTCAACCATATACTTAGGTGGTCTCTACGATTAGAAACAATAAAATGAAACTTACGTCATAAAGCGGGACGTGTGTCGTTACTGGAACCCCAGTTTCCGCTATCAAAATTTGAACTGATATTTCACCACTGAAAAAAAAGATACTACTCTGCATTGTCTTTTCGGTTTTGTACTAAAATTATCAAAGAACAATAATCAATAAAATTTTACTGAAGTGGAACATGTCTAATTCGTGCCGAAATTAGCACTAACTAAGTACGGTAATCAATAATAAGTTACTTCTATGGAACACGGCCAAAAATTATCTAAGGACAATAATCAATAAAAAGTTACTACAGTGGCTAATTAAGAAGCCGTTGTCTCTAAAATAAAAATTCGAATTGGCCAAAAATTCTAATTAAGAAAGACTTTGTTCTCTATGGACAGAGTTTTCTCTGCGAGAGAAAACGACAGGTTTCAAACTAAAAGTGACAGCGAGAGAATTCTTTTAATATTTACAATTTTTAATAAATAATTCGGAATTAATAAAAAGAAGAGGTAATTTTAATAAATAAAGTGATAATAATTATGGTAAGAAAATTTTAATAAACAAGAAACATGCAACACCTTGAATAAAACAATGAGGCTCAAAATAAACAATAGAATTCGTATCTAATGTGTTGAAAGTTTATAAGAAATTAAATTTTTTTCATTACTTTTCTGATTGAATACATAAGCCGCGGTGGCCTAGTGGTAAGGTTCCGATTCAGGGCCGCAGGGTCCTAGGCTCGATTCCCCTGAAGATGCGTCGGGTATTGAGCCTGATGCACCCCACGTCGCGCGTAGTGGGTCAAACGTCTATTAGCTGGTGTGGTGAGGGAGCTTGGAGTGGGGTGCCAGCTCAGGTGTTCTCCTCGCCGTCTGACCTCGGTTCAAAATGAGGAGGTCCCTCCCAAAGTGGCCCTCGTGTTGCTTCGAAAACGGGACGTTAATGCAAGTAGCCTAAACTGATTGAAGGCATTATGCATCAGAAAATACCTAGAGTGAATTAAATGCTTTAACAATTATTCCCTGGAAGCAAGGTTAGGATGTATTTAGCTAAAGAAAACGATTTAACCACTTAACTGAATAGTTTCTTTGCTATCTAATAAGATGACCCCTCCTGGCTTGGAAAGGGGCTGTCGTTTTCATTCATCTAAGAAGGCATAGGATACTTAAGATGTTTATGGATCCTACATATTTTTTGTGTCAAATTATAAAGCTAATTAATGATTCAATTTTAGTTTATAAGGCTAAAATTTCGATAATTCGATGCACGAGTATTCTCGGCCTGTTCAGTTAAGCGGTTAAAACATGAAAGAAGTTTTGACTTCGATTTGCCCGAAATAAACTCGAATTATAAGCGATATCTTAACATTACGTTAAAAGGAAATTCAACGTACCAATCAGAATATTTTTTGGAGAGAACACATAACATTTACTTAAAAACAGAGCATTAGAAAATTAGTGTTTGCGTTTTTGCACGATTATTAACGTTTATCTGTAAGTTGTATAAATATTTTACTAGCTGAAATTTTACCTGTGGTGGCTGTACATTTGCCGGACGACTATAAGCAATTGTAAATAATCTGTGGTAAATCTAAGCATCCTTTTCATAGTTTTATCTCCCTGTTGCATGGGCATATGGCGTACTCCATGTAAAATCGTTAGATTGGGTGCTAATGAGCCCAGTCAAGAATAGCAACCTTACTGGCAGTCGGAAGTAACGACGTATCTTATTTTCCTATATCTTGTAGAGTGGGGATTAGTTTAGTTATATTTATGACCAATTCGTAGCAATGCGAGGGATATTTGTGGGATGGACCTCGTCATTTTGGACTGCGGTCAGATGACAAGGTTGAATCCTGAGTTAAGACTCACCCTCCAGATTTCCGCACCACACCAAAGGGAGCACGTTTGCCCCACAAGGTCATATTTAACGTGCACCAGGAGCACATGCAGAGTTGAATCGGGTTTCGAACCTAGAACTCTCCGAGCTCGAAGCTGAATTCTTATCACTATAATAGTGTGGAAAGAACTTGATGAGTGTTTAAGTTTCATCTAGTCACACAAAAAATCAAGTTTATAAATATACTATTTTTACTTTCTCGTATACGAAGTATACAAAGAGAAAGTATTGTAATCGTCAGAAAATTCGAACTCTAGATTTTGACGAATCTCCACATTTTAGACATCCCCGAGTCCGAAAACACAATTTGGGAATTATGTCTGTCTGTCTGTGAACACGATAACTCGAAAACTATGAGAGCTACGGGGATGAAATTTGGTGTGTGGTCTTTAAACATAATTTGTAGGTCTCTATCAAATTTTGGACAAAATGCGTCAACGGGAAGTCTGTCTGCCTGTATGTTCGAGGTCATGCGAACGCTATAACTCAAAAACTCGAAAAGCCAGATGAATAAAATTTTATACAGAGTTTTATCGTCATAAATGTAGGTCCGTATAAAATTTTGGGTCAAATCCGTCAAAGGGTTGACTGTCTGTCAGTCCGTATAATTTACTTTTGAAGAGAATCCGTTATCTCCACGCGCATGCGTACTGAAAGAACGGAGAGGAATTTCATTACGGAGTAGCGAATTACGTCAGTTTGTCCTTGAGCCGGTAAGAAAGGAAAATCGTTACGCATCTCTTTGAATTTCATTCTTTGCCTAGATATTTTTCAATCACTATAATGAAAAACTTTCTGATAGTCATTGGATTCTGGGTAACAATAGGTTCGAATTTTTTAGCCATGCGGGGGAAGGGGAAACGGCACCTTTTTGGGGAAGTATACGAGAAAGTTTAGGGGAGAACACTCCCGATGGTTTACTGTCGTGTCCCCTTTTGGCTTTAAACTTACACTGAAATCCAATTTATAAGCTATATTGCCTATATTTCTATCTTTTCATTGTCACACAAAATAGGGAATAAAATACTCTCTCTGGTGAATCTCGCGAACATTCAACACATCATTTTATGAAGACAGTTTTTGAATACTTAACATTGAATCACGAGTTAAGTTCCTTAAATGAATTATGTGCATGTGGATAATAAAACAAATAATTAATCAGTGATTTAAGCGATAGTTTATTGGAATTTCAGTTTTATAAGTACAGTTGTCATGTGAACCTGACTTACTTTTCAAGGGGGAGATATCCATCAACGGCCTGAAAAGAAATTGAGACGCTTAATAACACACTGCAAAATTGCACTGAACACTATTTACACTGAAAAATTTGCAAAGATTGAAAGTTTATGAGAAACACATTGTGCAATAGAATTCCCCCATTCTAAACTTCGCCCATTTTAGAACGAATTATAACAAGACTTTATTATGTTGCTTAGTTGAAGGAGTCACTGACATCGAAGGGTTAATTATATGGGTTTTCAGCCGGTTCTTTTCAGGTAATTGAGCAAACTTTAAGAGCCGTGTTCTTCGTTTAGAAGACATTTTAAAATGATAATGTTTACAGGCTGTCTTCTTATCCGCAAACAGCGACATGAATGATTCGCTCTACAGGGTAGATCGCTGGACCCAGATTTAACAAATTTGGCACTTAGTTACTTTCTGGGTAGTAAGTACATGCTCACTAAAAGAAATAGGGTATACTTTTACAAGGGTATACTTTTGATTTATAATCTTACCCTTGACAGAAAATTTTGTCCATTTTAGAACTCCTATGGCGAGTGGTCTTTGAAAAAGTTTGTCATTCGAGTTTTTATCCATTCCTCCCATTTTGAATAATCTCTTTTACATTCTAAATTCTATTTTATGTGTTCTAAATATTAATTGTTGTAATTTTGTGTTGATGCAATCACTTGATGCTGTTGCGTTGAGCACGCAAAAAGGTATATTGTTATCGTTTTTTGTTTAAATCTTCTGTTTCTTATTTATAATTTTTACATTTTAATTTATATTATTTATTTCTGTATTATATTAGAAATAGCTGCATATGCGCCATTCTATATAATACTAAGTGTTTTAATTAATTTTTAATTACTTTTTGACTAATTAATTTATAGTTAATATCTTTTTACATTTTGCTAATTATAACTCACTAGAAGAAAATTTTAATTAGTAATTACTTAAAAATTAATTGAAATTTCAATATTTTTCTCAATATCTCCGTAGCGCATTATATCACAAAAAAGAACTTTCGCAACACTTTAAATATAAAAAAGCAGCTTCTCAGTGATACCGTTTTATATCAGCGTAATTTTTTTTTCTAATTTTAATAATTTTTTCCAAAGCAGTCTGAAAAAAATTTGGAACAATGCTTTTCCATTATACAATCAGCGTGCAACAAAGTCAAAAAATTGTGAATAATGACTGTTGATATTTAATAACTCTCGTGCGACTAAGCAAAAATATACATTAGACTTTTCAATTCATTTCTAACTAATACTACTTTCACGTATTTCGAAACACAGTAAGTTTTTTTAATATGGTAATGATTTTATGCACGGAATCTTTCTGTAAATTGTCCGATGTTATGCGCAGAATGCAACTGCTGAAACAATCAGAACAGACGAAGACAAATAAGCCAAAAAATTACAATGCTACTAAGTTTCGGGATGGAAGCTAGAATCTTTTTCTTTCTTTTCTACTGTTACAAAAATGTAATGTCGCTTTCCTGCCTAACTAGTCTTATGATTGGGAAGAGAGTTTTACAGGGGTAGGTATGGAATGACCCGCAGCAGCTAGGCCTTGACCCCTGACCTTGGCGACAATTTTCGCGACGTGGCGACAAATTTGGCTACCTTGGCGACAAATCGAAGATTCAAGAAAATGCGATCTTTTCATTGATATCTCTATTAGAAGAGGAGATACGCCTGAATGTTCTAGATGATTCCATGTGACGTCACGGACTATCGGGGAGAGTATCATAGGATGTGTGTTGATCGTCTGGAACGACTTTGAAGTTTCGTCTGTAATGCGAGCTGGAAAGGCGGTGAGCTGAGCGCTAAGTAAGCTGGAAGTTCTGTTACTGTCATTAGTAGTGATTTGCTAACTGTTTGCGTTGCTAAATCTGAAAGTGCTGTTTCTGTTATTACTAGTGAATTGATGTCTGTTTGCGTTGCTAATCTGTACAAGACCTATTGTTCCTGTTACCTATGCTTCGCGTTTTCCTGAATTTGTGAATAAACCGTCGTTCTCCATTATTTTGCTTGTTGGACTGATTCCACCACACGCCCACAGAACGATTTTTGTTACAATACACTATGCAAATAAGACGTTCGAACGAGATCGGTCAACAAATATCAATAAACTAATATGCAGGTTTCATAGCTCATTCTTTTAAATATTAAATATATCTAATAACGTAGCTAACATTAGGACACAATCTTTTCTTTCTGTTTTACTTTCTCGTATACGAAGTTTACAAAGAGAAAGTATTGTAATCGTCAAAATATTCTAACTCGAGATTTTGACGAATCTCCACGTTTTAGACCTCCCCGAGTCCGAAAAACACAATTTGGGAATTATGTCTGTCTGTGAACACGATAACTCGAAAACTATGAGAGCTACGGGGATGAAATTTGATATGTGGTCTTTAAACATAATTTGTAGGTTTCTATGAAATTTTGGACAAAATCCGTCAACGGGAAGTCTGTCTGTCTGTATGTCCGCGCTCATGTGAAGGCTATAACTCAAAACCTTGAATAGCTAGATGGATAAAACTTGGTACACAGTTTTATCGTCACGAATGTAGGTCCGTATAAAATTTTGGGCCAAATCCGTCAACGGGTTGACTGTCTGTCGGTCTGTATAATCGCACACTTGTTAAGCATTCGTTTGAAAACCGATCTCCATGCGCATGCGTACTTAGCAATCTCTGGTACCAAGCGGGAGGTTTACGTCACTTTGTCCTTGAGACGGAGTTTGTGATAGATATGTTTTATCTCCTGTTTTGTTTTCGCTCGCTCGTATAATAGCGGATCTTGCTGGAGTGTGATGGAAAACAAATATTGCTAAGTTTTTATACATAGGCATCTCTTTTGATATGACTCTTCACTTAAATATTTTACAATCACTATAATCTGCAATGAAAAACCTTCTGATATTCGTTGCATTCTGGATTACAGTCGGTTCGATTTTTTTATCCACGCAAGGGGAGGGGAAATGACAAATTTTTGAGCAGTATACGAGAAAGTTTAGGGGAGTCCACTCCAGCTGGTTTGCTCTTAAGAAGAGGGAAAAATATTTTTTTAGGCAGTATTAGGTGCCTTTTTTTGAAATGATTGTTTTAATGTAAAGTTATGAAATTATTACTTTAGTCGTTTGCAGAATCGAGAAAAAAACTTATGAAAAAGATTTGCTAGGGCTCATTCTCGCACCCCTCACTTAAATGAAAATTTCGTAACAGACTCTCAAGATGTTTCCATACACAAGCAAGTTGGAAAAATTCTAAAATTAAATGTCAAAGGCCGTCCAGATAAAGAAAATGAGGCAGCTTTGGATTTTCAGTTTATTTTGTTTTTAGAAAATCTACTTTATAGCTGCAACAGGTTTGCAAATAAACCAAATTTGCTTTTTTGGTGCGTGAGTTCTTCCTTACAGACTAAAATAATTGTATTGCCTAAACGCATGATCACAACATAAAATTAGCATTCATACTTACTCCCGAGATCCTTTCGAATACTGAGTAACTGTACTTCAGTTTCCTAATAAAGAAATAAAAGCATATCCATTATAATGCTTATTAAACCATTATATTATTAAGCATAATGCAGTTTTTCTGGAGACCTAGATAAATGAAAGCACTTCCTTCTAGGCGCGAAACTCTGGTAGACCTATGATCGCCGAGTCATTCAAATGCTTATCAATTCTTAATCAGATTTAAGAAAACGTTTCGAGGACTTCACCCATTACAAGTTAAAACTCTATTTTTTCACTTTTTCCAAAAAATACGTTAATATGATAACATGAAGGAAAACTCTGTTTCTGAAGTTTTTTAAAATTAAACTGATTAATTAAATTTCAATTAGAATTAATTGTCTTTTTAATAAGAAAAATAATTTTTATTGAATTTGTACCTATTATAGTAGTCAGCTCAATATTCAGTGGCAACAGTTAAAGCTAAAAATTTCGCTAAAAATTGGTTTAATGATGGTATAGAGATCATTTGGAGAAACTTATACCTTTGACGTGTTTTAATAAAAACTATCTATAAAAATAAATAATAAAAATTAAGAAATAACCCTCATCCGAGCGTCGGTGAAAGTTTTCCATAACACCTGTTAAACGCCACGATGTATATGAAGAGACGCACCGTCATGCATTAAACGCCGCCACGACGGAAAAGTCAGGTGGTGAAGTTCCTGCATTATAGCCCCATTACGAGCGGATCATGCAACAATCCCCCTTTTACCGGGGTACGACCCGTCTTCGGAGATGGGCCCAAAGAGCCACTCCACCATTATTGCACCATAGGGTTGGCGATTGACAGCTTATACTTACTTATACGGCAGCCTCTCAGCCGTGAACTCGCGGCGCCCCCCGATGGGGATTAAGAAAGACCTTTCTCGTTTAAGACTGGCATGGCCACTTACGCTTATTCACGGCCACTGCACTCCTCTCAAATGGCGTGGTAGCACTCCAAAACATACCATTTTTTAAAGGCCATTTACGACCGTTCCACGCAACGCAAATCCATACACTGCCAGTCCTTCCGATCCTCCACCCGCATTCCGAACGTTGATTTGTGGCCCGGCAGTGTAAATGGAGCGGTGGATGCTTGGAAGGGTTCGATATCCATCCCCTCTCTCCACATCGCTTCAATTATGGCAGATTTTTCACATCGAGGACCATTTGTGGCGTGGAGCAGCCGTGGATGGCCATCTTCACACCGACGCCTGCCCTCCTCTTTTATTGGACTCGTCGTGCGTGATCTGAAGTGTATGTTGTCGAAATATTATATCATCATTGTAGGCCACCAGTCGCAGCCGAGTACCTGTAGATGGCGCTGCCATCGCCAGTGGCGTCAGAGAACCAAGCGGCGGAGAACAGTGGAGAAGAGACGACGACGCGGTGGAAGACGTAAACCAAACGATTTTGGGTTTTTTCCCGACGAAAACAGAAGACGACGATGCGCCATCCAAAAGCCTATTTAACGGCGAACTATTTAATTTGTAAATACCTTTAACTGTAAATAATGCTTCTTCGAAATGTAAACTTAATTCTACATAATATAATAGTTAGTTCAAGTTACTGTGTATTCGTTTGTGGAACACAACATTAAGTCTACCTGATGACCGCCTACGTCATTACACTTCACAGAGACCTCTAAGTTAGGAAGGTTTATTTTCGATAACCTCGTACGAAAGACGCAAACAATTAATTATATTCACACAAAGTTCATAAATTAAAATTTTTACATAACAATTATTTGCTTATTATTATTTTTTATCGCTTCGTTATTGGATTGTTTATCTTACAAAAGAATTAAAAGGAAATAAAAAAGAAAACTCGGATCCATTCGTGATTAAAATCTAACTCGGGAAGGTTGTTACAATGTATTAGCTATTCTTCGAGCAGAATTATTTCGACCCGTAAATATCGATGACCGACACGACATTAACCCTCCGTTAGTCGCGCGAGGGTACAAGCGACCCCCATTAGTTTTCAAAACGATGCGCTTTCAATTCCATTCATTGATTAGCGGTAGTGAATCCAGAAATCGGGTTGGAGGGGGCTGAGGTCATAAAAATTTTGTATCGTCGTGACGAACGTCGAACCTCATGGCTTATGTAAACCAAAACACTTTAACTTTACAGACTTTACTCACCTGACAATAAGAATCGCAAAGAGCACTGCAATACTTTCGATAATTTAACAAAAAATACAACGAATTAGCTGGCCAAAAAAAATGTTTTCGACCGCGTCAACGTTTCAAGTACAATTGAAATGACTAGAAAAGCAGAAAAATTTTCGAGCTTGTCAAGCCAGAAAGTAATGTTGTCTATTTTTTATTATTTAGAAAAAAGGGAAATTAAAACAAACAGTTGTAGTGATTTAAAATAAAATCAAGTTTAAGAAATCAAGTAAAAGAATTCTGGTTTAGCTCGGGGGGGGGGGGGCTGCAGCCCGATAGCCACCTCCCTGGATTCGCCACGGCTGTTTACAGATCAAACGTTCAGTACCTGCCTTTGAAATACCCAGGAACAATACGGCACAGTCATTCAAGCTCAAAAAGTTAGTGCACGGGAGATAAGAGATCAAAAAGACAAATGGGGGATAGGTGTGCCCCCGCGCGCCTAAACGTGTAACAAGAATTCGCAGTCGATCGTTTTTCTTCTTTCGCTGGTTCTGTAGGAATGCTTACTTTCTTAACGACTTTTTATGCTTCCTGTTTGAAATTCTGCCACCTTCCTTCATTTAATTTTTAATTTTTTAAATATATATTAAATTTCAGTTAATTTCATTCTAAAAATCTCGGAGAACTAGTTTAACAGCGGGTAACTGGTTTTATAGCTATGAATTTACCAAAAAGCCTTCAACAGAGATATAAATTAATGTCGATGCAATTAATTGAAATAAATGAGAATTATTGAGAATGAAATGACAACCATATAAGAAGCGAGAACTAAAGTCTTGAATATTCATAATTATTTGCAATGAACTTTTTAGTTTCTATTGATGACAAGTAATAATAAAAATAAATATTGCATTTTATTACATGAAAAAAGGAGCTCATATTCGAGTTCAGATATGGCGGGAAAATGATGTCCCAAAAACTAGTTGTCGTTGAATTACGGTTCGTTTTCCCAATCTTTGAAACAACTCCACTATTAACGCTTTTGTAATTTTCAAACACAGTAATATCGATAAGGCTATGAAACGACTTGAAGCCATCAAAAATTTCAGTTTCATACTTATTTAATTTCACATTTTATGCAGAGTTGCCCAATGTCCACCTTCCGATGGAATTAAAAAGAACAGAAAATCTTGTTAGGAATCAACGGTGCAGGACCGAAAACAGCAAATTCAATGAGTAATAAGGGTAGATGCAAATATTGCGGAAGAAATAGGGACAAAACGAACCAAAAATACGGTAAAAGGTGCCATAATTAAGTCTGTAAAGAGCATTTAAAAGAAGTCTATGTAAAATGATGTGATTTTTCATATTATTTTTGCAATCTCTATAAAATATTCAAAATCGTCATCTAAAATTATTTTTTTTTGAATTTCTTAGATGTTTATTCTTTAATTTGCAGCTGATATACCTTTCTACAGAAAGAAATATGCTGAAAAAAGGAAGAGAAAATGGGGATATAGGTACCCCGTGCGCGTAATCGGGCAATGAAATTTCGCGCGCATAACGGAGGGTTAATCATGCTGACGTCTTTTTTTGCCTTACGTGACGAAGCGAAATACTTAGCGCTTATGTTCAGTGTTAATAAAACACATATTTTGATTTAGAACCATTTGTGAATACAATTTCGGTTTCCGCAGTTCTAATAATTCTCTGTAGGAAAAGAAATACATAATTAATTTGAAACAATAAACGAAGTCGCGGCCGAATGACGAACAGGATACCTCAGCCTGTTCCCACTCTCTAAACTTACTAAGGACAGCAACACTCACTCCCCCAAACCTTTACATCATGCCAAAAGTCATTAACGCCTCTCTTCTTCAAACTTTCACCTCATACCTAAGATACCACAAACGTTCCACACCCGTCCAGCCTAGGCATGGGGAGCTTTTGAATAACAGGCGCTACGACGCAGTTGGGAACTAAGATCGGAGTCCAAGTAGCCATCATCAGCCACGGCCCAACCCCTCCCGTAGGAGGTACACCCTGTCATAAGAGTGGAGGAAACTCAACCCCACATCATTACTACATTCCCAGGGGAAGCGAGACACCTATTACTTTTCCGGCGGCTTCTCATCCGCGAACATGTGGTTCCTCCCGGGGAGTCATGCCTAATATGACAATACCTCACTCTTCAAGCTTTCACATTATGTCAAAGACAGCAGCACCCCAATCCCTCAAACCTTCGCATCACGCCAAAGACAGCAAATCCCTCTCTCCAAGCTTTCACATCACGCCAAAGACAGCAAATCCCTCTCTCCAAGCTTTCACATCACGCCAAAAACAGCAAATCCTTCTGTCCAAGCTTTCACATCACGCCAAAGACAGCAAATGCCTCTCTCCAAGCTTTCACTTGATGCCAAAGACAGCAAATCCCTCTCTACAAACTTTCACATCATGCCAAAGATAGTAGACTCACAGTACAGAACATCCAATTATTATATTTAGCGGCCGCAGATATTGTTTTTGACTGCATTTTTATTTAATGATGGTAATAAATTACTGAAGACAAGAAATAAAATCTCAGTTTCTTGTATTGTTGAAATTGCTTTTTGGGACTTTTTCTTCGTATCTTGCAAAAACAAAACTAAATGGAGCAATGAGGAATCAAATGACTACTCACATGCAGTCTTCGGTGCAGTTTTCCATGCACTCGTCGGTAGAATTCCAAGGTCCGTTCATCCCTGCATGAAATGAAAGATTTTTTTAAACCCTTTGTAATTAGAAATTTCAGATTCTTTCGGTATCACTATTCATACAAAGCAATTATTTTAAATGTTACATTAAATTATTTTACTCACTGAAAATTTATCAAATGATGACAATTTTTGTGTACCCGAGAGGAAAACTATCTTAAACCCAGTTTTTCTGATTCTGATGTTTTTTCGGCATTTGCATCTTCGGATGAGCAAAAGATTACTGCTCTCAAAAAATAAATTTCGCATTGCACTCTGGGACTTCTCCTGCAAAATGTTGAAATACGTCGCTTCTCCAGCAACCCCACCTATCTCAATTTTTTGAAACATCAAAGGGCAAGAACAAACTGAATTTTTTCGCATTTAATAACGAATATTTCTGAATTTTGTTTTAACGTCTGATATGAACATGATACCGCATGCACCTAACAGATGGGGAAAATATTCAGAAATATTCCTTATATTTGCGATAAAGGGCAAGAACAAACTGAATTTTTTCGCATTTAATAAAGAATATTTCTGAATTTTGTTTTAACGTCTGATATGAACATGAGACCGCACCTAACAGATGGGGAAAATATTCAGAAATATTCCTTATATTTGCGATAAAGGGCAAGAACAAACTGAATTTTTTCGCATTTAATAAAGAATATTTCTGAATTTTGTTTTAACGTCTGATATGAACATGAGACCGCATGCACCTAACAGATGGGGAAAATATTCAGAAATATTCCTTATTAAATGCGAAAAAATTCAGTTTGTTCTTGCCCTTTATCGCAAATATAAGGAATATTTCTGAATATTTTCCCCATCTGTTAGGTGTATGCGGTTTCATGTTCATATCAGACGTTAAAACAAAATTCAGAAATATTCTTTATATTTGCGATAAAGGGCAAGAACAAACTGAATTTTTTCGCATTTAATAAAGAATATTTCTGAATTTTGTTTTAACGTCTGATATGAACATGAGACCGCATGCACCTAACAGATGGGGAAAATATT
>BGPR01013283.1:9678-31047 GCA_013235015.1 Araneus ventricosus
TTCCACAGCGGAACGCAATAAATCCTCATTGATTCCACAAACATGTCAAATAATGGTGTCATTCAGAGGTGACAATGTTGCTTGTGGTTCTCGGTTGAACTGATCCTTAATGAATCCCATAACCAGAAATCGCACGGGGTGAGATCAGGCAAGCTAGGAGAGGAAGCTGTTGGAAAACCACGACTGTCAGCGAAAGTTTACCGTAACACCTGTTTAACGTTTCGATGAATATGGGGAGGTGCACAGCCCTGCGTAAAATTGTATCTGAAGGCAGTTACGTTGCTGCAGTTCTGGGATCACAAATGTTGGACTCATTATTTGCATGCGCTACCCAGAAACTTCATTTATGCAAATCGCGTTTTACTTGTGTTATAGCGCCATCTATTGAGGAGATTTTGAACTATTCTCTTTAATCATAAATCTCGAGCGCAAGTTCTGGAGAGTGTCTGTCGTTGAAAATTCATGTCAGTCTTACCCATACAACGCCCTGCACGGCCCTTTGTGTTGGGGAAGTTTAACCTTCTCATACTGAGCGGGGCCGTCTAAAAATTCCTCCATAACAGCGGCGAAGGCTGGTTTGGGGCTTTTGCCTTCTTTGAGGGCAGGTGAGGAGATAAACGCGGTAGGGGGAACCAATTATCCCTGCCAACCACAGCCCATTTCCGCGCGCCTTAAGGGAAAGTTATAGAAGGAGCGGGATGGTGGGGAAAATGACCAACCAGGTTGGGAGAGTTCAATTCATGTCGTTTTCTCCCAAAAACTACGGTTTTAAAGGAGCTAAAAGAAAAAAGTTTGCTCCAGGATTAAACGGTTAATTTCGACAACCCTGTATAACTGCACTCTGCTAAGACAGCGCATCATATTCAATAGAAGAGAGTTTATTAGCGATTCTTTTAAAGTTGGTGAATCAAAAATATGTTGCTCACAGACCGTGGAGCACTTGCTACATTGAGCTACTATAACATTATTGGAATCTGGAATTATTATCTTTCTAATCTTTCTATTATAATATTGACGAAAAGTATTACGATATTATGAAATATATTATTTATATTTTTACAAAGAAACAGACTTTACAGAATTTCCTAACATTGACTTGATTTCAGTGTCATATATCTTTCTGTATTTTTCTTAATATTGTAACTATTCTTCAACTTGTGAACTAATATTGTCTCGTTTCAGTTTGGTTTTAATAATTTTCAACCGAAAGTGTTCAATCACAATTAATAGTTGTCATACTCTGTAGATTTATCTAGTTATATCATACGGTGAAATCTCACTTATAAGCGCTCTCTTATATGCGCGTTTTTTCCGCGGTCCCGGCCAGAGATATAGGAAAACAATGATAACTCTTATTCATTTATGCGCCGCACTAAAAAAGAACCTCTCACTTATGCGCGTCGCAAAAATTTTCTTAGTTCAAAAAGTTTTTTTTTTTCCTTTTTTCCATCAGAGCAAAAATACTTTTTGTTCTGTTTCTAAGAATGCATTCCCTCGCCCTTCCTCTATTCTTCAGATTCCAGGAACACATTCCTCTAGCTTATACACAGGGGTGTACGAGGGGGTTCTTGTGATTGACGTCAGTAAAAGTCGCATTTATACAGCAGCCAATTAGAGAGGTTAGTATTTTATGTACCACGTGGCATTGATCCCCTGCTCCCGCGCATAAGTGAAAGATCACTGCATTTACATAATGCAAATCTAACCCCAAACTTCCTGGTCGACAACTACTTACTATAATCATTGAAACTTCCCCTAGAATAAGTACTTGTTGATGCAATTTCTGCATTATCCTTACAGGAGTGCACATTTTTTAAAAATTTAACTTTTCACAGATGAGAAAAATTAAAAATATCCTCTCATTAGTATTCTTAAAAATGCGAGAAAGATGCATGTATAATTCATCTTCTGTCGACTTCGCCAGACATTAATACAAAAATCAACCTAATTTTAAAATCCTGGATGACGCTTAAGTTACTTTACAATTCAGATTTTTAATATAAACTGCTAATGGATATTTTTCAAAGTTCTTTTAAACAAATAAAGAAAGTAATTTATTTTGCAAATTTTGTTGCTTTCTGAATAACGAGAAGAATTTTTCTACAAGTCTAAAAAATACTTTCAAAATCTTTGCATTCTATGTTATTGAATTAATACATATTATATAAATTATTTTCTTGTTTACGCACCGATTGATACAGAAGTATTACGTGTTGGATTCAAAATGAAGGATAAGATTTTCTTTGAATTGGAGATTTCATTCTATGGCATTTGAAACTCAAATTTCAATCATTAATTTATATAAATATAGCGAGAAAACTATACAATATTGTAAGCTGATTTAAACAAAGAGCAATAAACTTTGAAAATTTGTGAATTGGTAAAAATAAACTAAAATATATTTCAGATATAACACGGTTATGTATTGCTACTGAAAAGAGAAATGGATGGTTTATTAAACAATTGACAAATTAGATAAATTTGTTTTGAAAGTTTAAAGTTTTGAAAAACACTTCTATTAGAGTACAAAAAGTAAATTTTTTTAAATTAGTTTTTCTACTTGTTAATCTTCAGTATATAATTCATTATTATAAACATTATGGGCTCTTATATTCAGATCGTTCCAAACTGATCACAGGTGGCGCCACTTGTACTGTAACCAAATTTTAATTAAACTAACCAATTATTTGATAATTAAGTTCTAAAACTTTTAAATTATTGCATTGTACTCGAGAACAACACAAGTACCCAACATTTCAGAACTTCAGCATATCAGGAAGAGAGTGAAAAATATATTACAAAAGTCCATTTTTGCAAATGTGAAACAAGTCAAATTAATGCAAATGTTTTAAAAAAGTCTCTGAACTAATTTAAATATTTATATTGTAATTAAACTCTAGTTACTGTTTTCCAATATCTTCAAAATTCTTTTCCTTTCTAAAACTGGAAATTACTGCCTGAGGAACTGAAATATACATATTTAAAAAATCTTACAAATTTTAATTTCCCATCAAAATTTCAAAAGAAATTAAAAATAATTATTTTCGCGTAAGAAGAGAGACGCTGAAAAAAGATGTACTTTATAGAGAGATTTTCAAAGAAAATCAATGGCTTTAAAACAAACTAGAATATACCTCTAAGAAAGTGATTACATCAACAATGACATAATTCACAGCTTCTTAAATTCCATGAAAAAACCCTTCAAGAAGAAAATATATCGCTCACTAAGTAAACTCCTCTCCCATCTTCTTTTCAATGAATAATTTGTGAAATTTAATCTTTTCTTCTTTAAGAAAGAAGCATAAAAAGAATAATTACTGGCATAAAGGAAAGTTAACTTTCTACAAAATGAACCGCATTGTCTCAACGTAAAAGCTGAAACATCTTAAATTAACATTTCACTAAAAGTTAACTTACATGCATTATCTTTATGGTTATGCCCTTCTTTTTTCGTTACTATATTCTAAAAGTTTTTATTTTAACGCCTTTAGAATAAAAAATAAAGCAAATGTGGTTGTTCTTTAGAAAGAGTTTATTTTAGGAAGCGCTCAAGGGTATAAACGAAATGAAAAATAAAATTTTATAGTGGAATTAAACTGAAAAAAAAACCTTTTCTTTAAAGCGAGATCGAAGCCAGAGCTGAAAATGTATTTTGAGTAATAGTACCTCACCAAGCAAAGCGTGTTCCTTTTTCAACTCAACCGTGCGACATTGTGTCTATAAATGTGTTACTTAGTCACTACCAGACGCGTTTTTTCAAGATGGTGGCAGTTTTAATGATTCTTTTTCCGGAAATGTTCAGGATTTAAAATGTGTTTTTCCAACGTTTCTAGTCTTTAATATATTTCAGCGTTCAGTATTACAAGGTGCGTTCGAAGAGTTCGGTGAATGGTCTCATAAAATAAAGGAAACAATGTATACAAACAAAATACCTTTACTGGCATTCAAAGTAATCACCATTAGCTACAATACACTTTTGACATCGGTTGTACAGCTGCTGGAAACTGTCAGCAAACGCTTCTTTCGGTATCGCTCGAAGCACCGTTGTCACACGTTGCTGGATCTGCGCAATGTCGGAAAAGCGTAGGCCTTTTTCTTACGCTTTTGCAAATGTTCGTGAATAATGTTGCTCACACTGTCTAGGCTTATCTTCAATTCTTCTGCTATCATTCTCAAAGACAGCCGTCGATCATCCGCAAGCATTCGTCGCACTCGTTCAATGTTGTCTGGAGTTGTGCTTGTTGGTGGTCGACCCGAACGCGGCTCAACTTTGACATCTTTCTTTCCGTCTCTAAAGCGTTTAAACCACTCAAAAACACACTTTTTACTCACTGCATTCACACCGTACACTTTCACTAACATTTCGTGTGTCTCCGTCGCCGTTTTGCCTAATTTGAAGCAAAACTTGATGTTCACCGTTGCTCCATTTCGCAGTGACGGGCCTTCTCACAATCACTCTTCAAATTGGTCGTAGCGCGCACTTCCGCTTAACTGTCGTGACTTGGACGCTAGGGGGCACTAGTTTCCATGTCTCTCACTGCGTCAGCGTGAGCGCAGCATCCGAACCAACGCGGTTATTCAACTATGGGACCATTCACCGAACTTTTCGAACGCACCTTGTATAAATATTATGCGGCATTGTATTCAAATTTTTCTCAAATTCAATACCAGATAACGCGACGGATATGTAATCAAAATTTCATTAAAATTAATCGATTAACTAATAATTAAATTCTGAAAATATTTAAGTAATGTATTGTCACCGAGAGCAAAGTACTATACAAAAATTTCAGATAATCAGAAAATAAACAAGTTTTGTTATCGAAAGCAAAATACTATACAAAAATTTCAGATAATCAAAAAGTGAATATGTATATTTCACCTTTATAAACATGAAAAAAAAATCTAGTTAAATAGAATTGTCTAAAAACGGATGACACTTGACTAAAATACGGGATAACTTTTGTCACCATTTTTGCATAATTTTTTTAATGAGCTGTTATAAATGTGAAGCACATTGTAAATTAAAATATGAAACATCTATTCCGAAAACCAAATATCATCATGACAAAGGCGACAATAATTCTCATGGAAAATTTATTAATTAATTATTTATATATCTTTGTTCTGGGTTTTTAGCTCTTTATATCCCGTCCGTACTTAACGTTACAGGAGTCCCTGATGACCTAGTGATAAGTGACCTAATGGTTCAAGACCCGATTCCACTGAAGATCCGACATTATTCTTGTTATTGTTGTTGATGATCCCCGAAGATCAGCAGAGCTATATCAGGTCCATGAGCCTGTGCACCCTAAAGAAATCCAAGTCAATAGAGGATTAGAAACAAGATCCCGTTAGGAAAGCCCCAGGCATGCAAAAATATGATCAGGTGTGGCCTGTTCTGCAGTACATTTTGGGCAGATCTCAAAACACTTGGAATTATCTGAGAAAGTCAAACTTCTGATATGCCCACTAAGGAAGCGAGTAAGAGTTGCCTGGTTGCGTCTGCTGCAGTCAATTGATAGACAGCCACCTGGTCGAGAACCCTGATACCAGTGAAGCATCGGTGGAATGAAACATTATTCGTTTTTCATGTTGCTCATCATCATTTTCATTCTTCCAATACTCTGGTATATTTTATTTTCCTTTATTTTCGTCTTTCTTTATTTTGTCATTCATCTATACGCTGTATTTTTTTCTGTTTTTGCAATTCAATAAATTTCGCCTACAACTATACAAAGCCAGATAGGAGCCACATGAGCTTTAGAGAAGGCGGTGTAGTGTTGTTTTAATCCTTTAAATTTCCATTTTTTCTAGTAGTGATATAGTAAAATAACTTTTGAATTGAGATTAATTTAAGAAAGGAAATTCATTTAGATTATTGGATGACATTAATTTTTGTTAATTAATTTTATTAATTAATAATTAATCATCAAGTCAAGACACTTCGTCAGGATATTAGATAAGAAACAGGAACATCTGTGTTTTTGTTCCATCGGCAAATTTGGCGAGAACTTACATCAACCTTAAAATCAACATTTAAAAATTGATGAATTTGGTGGATAGCAGATTTCCCTTAGAAAGGGTTAAAGTTTTAAAATGTGCATCTTAACGCTTACGTAGGGAGCCAAATGTCCTCTCGCTGGTGTGGAGCGGAAGTTCGAAGACGGAGTGACAACTCAAGTGTCGTCCTCGCCACTTACTGAAGTTCAAAATGGCCAGTTCCATCCCAAATAGCCCTCGCATTACTTCAAACGTTAATATAACTAAACTAATCTTAAAAGTACACAGCTTAAATCACGCCCATATCTTCGTAATATGACTATTTTTCCTGACAGAATTCACAAGAACGCGAACCATGTTGTTCCCACAAGAAACCAGTGACGATAGCTAGGTCCGTCCTATGCCATATTCACGTATACGTATATATACGGGAATGTCACCGTATTTCACTACTCTGTCCCATATTACGATTTGAATCATTTTTGTCTAGTTTTCTCTCTAAACTCTGCTTGAGTCTAAAGCTGTCCGTATACGCATTTGCCATTCCAGCCCACAATGCAAATGATGAGAGTATAATTTCCCAAATGTCGTCCTCGTCATCTTACTGAAACTCAAAATGGCCATTTCCGTCCCAAATAGCCTTCGCATTACTTCAAACGTTAATATAACTAAACTAATCTTAAAAGTACACAGCTTAAATCACGCCCATATCTTCGTAATATGGCCATTTTTCCTGACAGAATTCACAAGAACGCGAACCATGTGGTTCCCACAACAAGCAGTGACGATAGCTAGGTTGCCATACGTCCAGTATGTACAGGAATGTCACCGTATTTCCCTACTGGGTCTCATATAATTATTTGTCCCGATTTTGTCTCGTTTTCTCCGTAAACTCTGCGTGAGTGTTGAGCAGAATAAGTGAGTGCTGCAGAGCTGTGCGAATGCTGATTGGCCACTCCAGCCCACAATGCAAATGATGAGAGTATAATTTCCCAAATGTCGTCCTCTTCATCTTACTGCAGTTCAAAATGGACATTTCTATCCCAAATAGCCTTCGCATTACTTCTAACATTAATATAACTAAACTAATCTTAAACGTACACAGCTTAAATCACGCCCATATCTTCGTAATTTGACCATTTTTCCTGACAGAATTCACAAGAACGCGAACCATGTGGTTCCCACAAGAAACCAGTGACGATAGCTAGGTCCGTCCTATGCCGTATATACGTATATATACGGGAATGTCACCGTATTTCACTACTCGGTCCCATATTACTATTTGCCTCATTTTTGTCTAGTTTTCTCTCTAAACTCTGCTTGAGTCTAAAGCTGTCCGTATACGCATTTGCCATTCCAGCCCACAATGCAAATGAAGAGAGTATATTTTCCCAAATGGCAACTCAATTGTCGTACGAAAGAACCCCGGTGTCAGTACAATTGAAGCAATTTTGATTTATTATTATAGTTTTAAAATGAATTGCGTCCAATTCTATAATTATGTGAATGAAGAAAATGATATAAATAAAAAAGTAAAATCAACTTTAAAATATGAATTGGCTATAAAAGATTAATGTTGCATCTTTTTCATTATTCTGAATGTTCATTTCATTAAATTCCTTAAACCTTATTCGCTTTTTTATCAGAATAAAATGAACCATTACCTAACCACTTTTCGTGTTTTATTTATTTATAGCACTTAAACGTCCCGTATCAATGCTCGACAATTGTGGCAACTATAATGATAGCTGAAGGCAGAATTATTAGTTAAGGCGTTTAATTATTATTTAAACTAATTGAGTTATTTTAATCAATTAAAAATTCTTTTATCTTTCCTGGGATTATTCTGTAACATACTTATCTAATGAGGAAAAAATAAAATTAAAACTTCACTGGAAAATTAATACAGTATATAAAGGGTTAAAGCTTTCTAGTGGTGTTACCATGGTAGAAGTGTAACTGTTTTTAAGTAATGTTGTTTAAACCAGTTGAAGAATGCACAGAAATTAACTTAATTTATTAATTATGTTATTTTAATTAATTAAAAAATTGCGTCTTTCCAGGGGCTATTCTGCACCAAACTTATCCAATGATTCAAAAATAAAATTCAAGAGTTGCCGGTAAGCTAGTCCGGAATATAAAGGATTAAAGTTTTCCCATGGTGTTACCATGGTAGACGTGTAACTCTTTTAAGATAACGTTATTTGAACCAGTATACGATTGTACAGCAATTAAATTAAATTATTAATTAGGTTATTTTAATTAATTATAAAATGTTCCCTCTTTCCTGGAGCCAGAATTTATCTGATGAAGCAAAAATTTAATTAAAAAGTTTCTGGTAAACAAATTCGAGATATAAATGATTAAAGCTTTCGCATGGTGTTACCATGGTAGAAGTGCAACTGAAAACGCTGTTTTAACCAGTTGAGTATGTAGTACAAAACGTATCTTATTTTAATAATTGTTTCCATATTTTAATCTGGCCTCGCGTCAGCGTCATCTTTCTCTCAACAAGTTATGTTTATTCACGCAAGGAAAATTCGTTCTGCGGATTATTCATGAATAAACGAAACACATTGTTTCCAGCCAACCGTGAAGTTACATAACTACCTTCTGATCTTTATCCAATTCCCGCCACTCCACAACCTTATATGCAGCAGGTTATTACCGAAAGTTAGATGAATAATACACAACATATTCTAATGCGTTTTTTAATCCCTGACATCTGATTGCTTTTCGGAGAAAAACACCAGCAAATTATCAATGATGCGTATGTATATGTTTTATTTAATGTTTATGTTACCGGCAAAGTTTGAAATCCGGCATTCTATAGAATGCCTAAAACTAGCCGGCAATGTATGAAACGATTTGTATTTCACACATTTCCTAGGCATTCTATAGAATGCCAAATGACAAACCGGCAAAGTATGAAATAAATCGCCGATTTGATTATATAAGAAATAAAGTTAAGTGCAATTCAAAATTAAATTATTTGCTCCCTTGATGTAATAAGTAGATTCACAATTTATTTTGTTTCATTCAATAAGAAAGGCATAAACTTTGATATGAAAACTTTCATTTTGCTTTACGAATTTTGAATAAAAGATTTTTTAATGGTACTCTTTTATTATTTTTTCTAAATAACATTTATATTTTTGAGGAATGCACGCCTTTTAAATAATAGCCTTATTATGAACTTTTTTTCATACTTTGCCTAAAAAGCATTTGTCATTCTATAGAATGCCTAGGTATTATATACAATGCCTAGGAAAAGTATATAATAATCTCATATTTCATACTTTGCCTAAAAACGCCCGGCATTCTATAGAATACCGGCATTTCACACATTGCCAGTGACATTTATAATGTCATTACTTGTCCAAATTAATACAGAAGAGGTTTTTAGACTTTTTATATTTGGCACCCAGTTTACCATTACATCTGATTTCGTATGCTTTCCAATGACTTTCGAAATTTTAAATACATTTTTTTAATAATATTTTTCTACAGTAATAGAAAAATAATTTAGACTGAATTTGTTTGGGCTCCAGGACATTCTGGAATAGACCAGAGTGAATTGGTTGATTCGTTAGCCCGTGACACTAAATTACTCAGTTGGATTTCTTATGAAGATCTTAGTTATAATTCAAAGAAAATTTTATGAACAAGAATTCAATAAAGTATGGCGAAATTCTAAATATTGCACCAACTTCTCACATTTGAGTACCATTAACACGTTGAGGACGGTTCAGATTTTGCCATGTCGCGCCGCCGGACGGTAGCAAAAATCGTATTATGTCTTATATGGCGGCTTATATTTCTTGAGAAGCATTCCGGAACTGCGAGAAAGTCGCGGAAACGATGCCATGAATGTTATAAATCCTTATCTGCTCGACGAGGTAGAAATATTGCTGCAAGTAAATTGAAAAGGGTTACAACGTTTTGCCGATTTTGCAAAGATGAACCACCACTATGTCTAAAATGTTTTACAAAAACCCACAAAAACAAATAAATATGTAAATACATTAAGTCTATTATAGTCTACCTGTTAAAATAAGCTTTTCAATTTTTCAGTAAAACGTTATTTTTAACCACATGAAATTTTTTTCATCTAACAAAACTGTGTTATAAGACTATAGCTGATATAAGCCACCAGTGGTACACGCCGCCAGATGAACCATTCGTGTGTGAGCCACCAGTGGTACACGCCGCCAGATAAACTATTCGCATGTGAGCCACCGGTGGTACACGCCGTCCTCAACGTGTTAAACAAGAACATCCTTCCTCCTAATCGCAAAACTGATGTTCTGCTTTCACGCTTTAGAACGGACACTTATCCTCATAATATCAAATTACACAGATTTCATCTAATTTCATCACCTTTGTGCAAATTTTATTTACGGGAGGAAGCCTTAATTCATATTCTCTTTGAATGCACGAAACATTTCCCTCAAAGGAAAATTTTACGTCAGAATTTCGGTTGTTTTCCGCTTTCCTTTTCTTATCTTTTCGATCTTTCAGTGAATGCTAAGAAGAAAATTCCTTTTGTTTCCAAATTTTTACAAAATATTCATCGTGTACGATCTATTTAAATTTTTCATAGATTAGTATATTTTATTTGTTTGATGAATAAATCGAGATAAGGCAGCTAGTTCAGCGAGCATACATCTCAAAATACTTCTACTACTACTATTATAATATTTAGGTTACTTTTATGCATTTTGTAATAACTGACAGTTTATGTTAGTATTAACAGAACGCATATGTTCTTAGTTTAGTTCCAATAATAAGTTTCATGTTGCTGTCTTGAGTCATCTTCTTTACACCCTTCTCTTAGTCTATTTCGAAATCTTCAGAGGGTTCTCCTCAAAAGCAATAACCTTTAACCCTTTAACAACGGAACGGCTTTCTTCGCTGTTAAATGATAACCATCTGATCGCCCGAACCTTAAATATAAGGTTAAGGTTTATCTTCGTCTCGGTGACCTCCCTCCCATTATACAATTTCAATAAAAGCACAAAAAAAGATCATATGATTATAACTTGAGAGATAATATTCAGATTTGTTGAGTACTGTCATGAATTTTGAAAATAAAAAAATAAACGCCATACTTAATGTTCAGATAAATCGATATATAGTTTGACAGATTCCACAAAATCTTCAATGAGAAGAACCGAGTTTAACACTTATCGAACATAAATATCAATTTGATGTTCTATAAGTTTATATGCAAATAGAAATGTTCATATAATCAGCATATTTATTTAAAATAATTGATTTCTTATTAAACGTCATAATGAATTTATTTTCATTTTTAAGGTGAGTTTTCTGAAAGGAAGGCAAAATAATAATTTGACATAGAATTTAGAAAAGTAATGAGCTTATTTATTGGATTAAAAAATAAGAAAGAGTTATGTTTATTATTTAAAAATGTAAATTGATATAATTAATATAAAATATAATTTCATATTAATTATTTTAAAAATCACTGGAATGGGGGCTTATTTAAAAGTGATATGGAAAGCTAATTCCCAGTTACAACTGTCATATTGTTTAAACAAACCTACACTGCTTGGTATAGATGCACATCATCTTAAAAATAAATTGCGTTTGAATTTTTATATTTTGTAAAATCCATTATAAATATTCCCATTAATTATTTATTTTCGTTGATACGTTTTTGATGCATGCATATGAAGCTTAAATAATCACATTAATTATGATATCGTTGCTTATGCCTAATGCAATCTTTATTTTAAAGAAAATTCATTCAGAACTAGTCTTAACTTGAGTAATTTTAATATAAATACTCTAGACAAAAAAAACACAGCTTTAATAATGATTACTTAATTAATAATTGAAAGAATTAAACGCATTTTAAAGAGATTATGCAAATAGAAAGTTTCCTCTCTTGAAAGTCAAATATATATAGCGTTTGCTTCTGACAAATAAAATTTATAACACAAATATCGAAATAAATTAACTTCTAAATAGCTCCTCACAACTTCCTTTTTTTACGTACTACATGCATAAAATATTTTAAAAAATTGGTTCCTATGACTGCAGACATTAAATAAATATTTTTGTTTAAAAACCTATAGAAGCAGTTAGGCGATTGGAAACCATGTTCAGAATATATATTTTGAAATATTATATTGGTTTTTATAGTAATTTACAGAAAAGAAACTCTAATACTGGATTTTCCAAAGATTAATTGTTGCGTTATATTAATTGAAGTCGTTGTATTTCGCATAAAACTTACTCTCTTACGTTCAATTTACATTAATATACCCAGAATCCGTAAAATTATGGTTGTAGAAAATACATATCAATATATACTTGAAGCTTTTATAAACTTAATGTTGAAGCAGATGAAAAAGTTTTAAAATATTATGCTATTATTTTAAAAATAACTTCGAAAGATGCAAACATTTTATTGTAAAAAATGGCAAACTTCCATCAGCTTGTTCTCTTTACTCTTTGAGCAAATCTCACAACCAAAAGTAAGCTCTGAGGTCAATTTTAGGGGAGAAAAATCAAAATTAATTCTATTTAGCAGATTGCTTTATTGAATTATTTGATAAGCTGAAAATTCACTTTCAAATTGAATTCATACTTGAGGATTATAGCTTTTTAATTGCTTTCATTTATATAAATCAAAATTATAGAATTCCGCTTTATTTATATCTGAAAGATTTCATCAGAAAAAAAGTAGCGTTCTATAATCTTTTTCATTTGCTAATTATTTAATCAGCAGAAACAATAACTTTTCAAATTTTAATTACATGAATTTAATGGTGGAACGGGATTTCCATCGAAGAGAATAACGTTAATTTATTGGTTGGTTCATTTAACGCGCAGTTTCTATGTTACATAAAGATAATCGCATCGTTACAAAGCTGTAAAGTTGTCTCCCTGGCATGCTAATCTTAACGACGAATTTGGCGACCTTTTTGGCTACTTGGCGACAAAAGGGATCTTCTAGCAAAATCCTGAACTGTGGATCTGTCTCTACTGGGAGCCAGTAATTTCATGAACCTTCTAGAGAGTACATCACTTCCTATGTAATGACGTCACTTCCTGTTGAAAAGATATAAAAGCTAGCTCTCAAACGAAGAGAGTCAGTTGGAGTTCGATCAGCAAGCAAGCTGGTGAGCTAATAAAAAACATTTGAGCGATTGAGACTTATTGATGATCTCCGCTGTTAATTTATACAAGTGCTGTTTCGTTTTGTTACATGTGCTACGTTGGTGTTTTGCTAAAATCTTCGTGGAATGAAAGAATTATTTTTTATTATCCTGCTTGTTAATCTGCATTCAAGTAGATCTACAAGACAATTTTTGGTAACAATATCATAATTATTAATCGTGTGTGATACCATGATGAATACCATACCTAAGGCTAAAACTCAATCTCCAGATAATTCAGTCAATAAGAGAACGTCCGATGATTTAGCGTGCATCAGCCTCACATATAAGGCGGATAAAGGATTTGGATCTGGAATCTAAGATTCTCTGAATTTATAGCCAATAATAATTTTATAGCATTATACCGAATCGAAGACTTACGAGATAATTAAAAGGATTTGTATAAATCCGAATAAATGGTGCTGATTATTCGCAGTCTTCCAATTGCGATAATAAACACGTTCTAATAACTATTGCTGAAATTAAATAGAATTTTCTTCCTGTCATAGGAAACGGCACAATTTCAAAGTCCTCATCCTGATGTTTGTCTCCGCGGGGGTGGAAGGCTAGAAGGCAGCACGAGTACGTGGATGAGAAGTGGACCGACTCAGTACGCCGGTTCTCGCTTCACCTAGGAGTACGGTAAATAGTTTTTTCCTGATTAACGGATCCAACGCAGTTTAACCTCCTCAGGGAGCAGTTTGCGCAAGTGCCGGTGATGTCTGTTTTGATCAGAGCACAGCACCCTTAATCTTATCTGAGGCAACTTGATCATTCATTTTTCCGAACGGTCCGTTTCAGGGACAATATGACGTACAGTCATCATTATGTTGTTTTTAATTTCAACGAACATACCCCCTTAATAATGTTGTTTCAAATCGCACTCAACTGAGCCTGTTGAAATATCGCAAAAAATATTCTAGATACGCAGAAATCATAAGCTTCGTTTGCAATTATAAATATAAGGAAGTTTACTTTTTGGTGTCTTTAAATACAGTGTGTCCGTAAAGTCATGGTGTGGTTATGGACGCTTGTTGTGGCGAACAGAAACGAAACGAAAGGTTGAAACTTGCGCTACATTGGACAATATCCCAAAGAGTGTCTGTAGTGCAACGGTTTGCGCGCGCACGTGATGACGTAACACCACGCACCGTGCAGCGCCGACTGTGACGTCAAACATCTACCTTGACATGTTGCAATTGTATGCAGTTCCACAATTTCCAGAAGGTGTCATCTTTCAACAGGACGGAGCTCCTCCACACTAAGGCAACATTGTTCGTGAGTTTCTGGATACAACATTGTCCCAGCGGTGGATAGGCAGGGGTGCTGTCATGACATGGCCACCACGGTCCCCGGACATAACGCCATTAGACTTTTACCTGTGGGGTTATATGAAGCAACATGTGTACAGTGAACGTGTCAACGGCATTAATCATTTAAAACAGAGAATCGCGGACGTTATTCACTCTGTTACACCAGACGTCCTTACCCGTGTGTGCGAAGAACTGGACTATCATTTAGATGTGTGTAGGGCAACAAATGGAACCCACATCGAACTGCGCTGAACAGGTAAGCAAACCTGGAGAGTTTTCCTTTTATTTGGTGAAGATGCCACCTGTCTATCTTGTTTCGTTGCTTTCCAGTGACCGGTCAAAAGTGCACCATGACTTTACGGACACTGTATCTCTCTATAGCAAAATAGAGCTAACAAAAATTTGCTATAGAGTATATCTATAGCAAAAGCAAATTCGATAACATGTAAGTATAAATTGTTAGCCCTAATCTTATACCATCTATAAGAACTTTTTTAAGGCCGTGGTAAGCATACTTACCACCACCTTTATCAATTTTTAAATGCATTTTTTAAGGTTGGCGTAAGTTCTCATCAATTTTTTCGATGAAACCAAAACCTAGAAATTCCAATTTCTTTTCTAAAACCATAATGAAGTGTCTGAACTTGATAATTAAATATTAATTAGCAAAATCAATTAACAAAAAAATTGATGTCATCGAATACGCTAAATGAATTTCTTTTCTTCAATGAATCGCAATCCCAAAGCCATTTTATTACAACACTACTAGAAAAAATGGCCCTTTAAAGGGTAAAGCAGAAACATATTTCTGTTAACAACCCGTTTCAATATAATCATTCATTTTCTTCCCCGCAGGCGATACGGTTATCCCACCAGAACTTTTATTTCGTTTGCAAATGACTGTCATATCACTCAATCTCACTCTCATTTCCGTGGTAAAACTGTGGGAACCCCAGTCAACCTGCGCACACCTCAATCCTATTGTGTCGACTCATGTGTCATATATTGATTGCTAAAAATGGGCTGATATACGTAGTAAGTCCATTGGTTGTAGAAAGGGTAACAGGTTTTTCTTTCAATGAATTGAAAATAAAAAAAGTACTTGATTCTTTCTCCGACTTAATGCCCATTCACACATACATGTGTGACTGGATAGAACAGGGAATAAAACTATCTGTTGGGTGACTGCGGGAGACTCTAATAAGTTTCACAGGTGGAGAAAAATCCTAATAATTCATTGGTATCAAAGTTATAAGAAGAGGAAATGTTTCTGATGGTAAAGCACCAGTGGTGTAGAGGCTCTAAAAGCAGTGCCGAGACGCTCTAAAAGCAGAGCCGAGACGCTCTAAAAGCTGTGCCTAGACGCTCTAAAAGCAGTGCCGAAACGATCTAACTCGGGCAACAAAAATCACGCTGTTTTAATGACGTTTTCACATTTTTTCTTATTTATTTCTCATGAAGAAAAAGCAGTGCCAAAACGGCGTTCCTGGTCCGTTACACCCCTGTAAAGCCCCTGCACTGTCATTAAGTAATGTGTTGTAACATTTCAAAAAAATGTTCTTGCCTTATTCATCTGTATAAAACATATTTTAAATTTTAGAAAACTCGAATATGAATGTGTAACATTAGTTTTTTTTGTTTGAAAATATCAAAATTTTGTATAGTTCAGCATATTTTTATTTATATAAAGTCAAATCATTAATAATTTATTGTTCCCTTTTAAATCCGAGTGCATAACTTATGCGAATAATTCCAGTTTGAACAAATTTGCACCAAATAATAAATTCATTATTATTCAGGAACAATAATCAATTGAATTGATTTGAATAGTGAATTCAATATGTATCCTTGCTTTGATTAAAAAATTTAAATTTCAATACTTTTTCCCTTACATATTTAAAATTCATAGAATTCTTTGAATTTAAAATTCATATAATTCATTTTTCCTTCTAAATTATTACTAGTTACGAGTAAATCCAATCTTAATAAACTTGCACCGAAAAATCGATTCGCTATTACTCAGGAACACCATTAATGTTTAAAACTTTACTCATTTAAATGAAGTTTCCATTTATTAATTATCAACCCACCCTATAATTCTGACTGCACTCCACAAAGATGAGCGACAGCCCATCCAAATGACTCGTACAAGTCTGTCAACCTCTCGATCTAATCTACGACCCAAGCCGTGTTTCCAGCAAGACAGGCCTCAGCCCAATTGATAAAGTGGGCATCCACAAAGGAATAGATGACCCTGTCTGACAACGAACATTGTCCCCGCGTGGGCGTGATTAACATCTAATATTAATGCACTGGACTAGATAAGTTGAGACACAAAACCTTGTTGTCTTGGGGAGCTGTCCATCAACTGGACGCTGGATGAACATAAAGCCATATCTAGCTCGGTCGCCCAAGATGGCGGCTGCAAAATTAACAACATGGAGATAGTGGAGTCGGACATGATAATGGAGGCAACATGGTCACGTGTTAAAGACAAAATGGCAATCGCCAATTCAAATTTTAAATCCATTGCGCATAATGTAATTGCAAATAGAAATATTAGGTTAAGACTTTTGCAATTTGATTCAAATATATGATTTTTCATCGTAAAAAACAACGTTTTCATCTTAATAAACCTTCAAATAAGTTCAATTAATTTTTAAAATTCGTGAGATTTTCAAAATAAGTGAACGGACTTTCCCAGTGATTATTCTTCTTTTTTCCTTTCTAAGTTGTTTTATAGACTTTTTTTACTCTTTTCTAAATTGTATTACAGGCAACGACATTTTTTGCCTGTATGATGTTTTTGAGTGCAACTCTTGCTCCTAGTCCCTGTTGGATGAGGTTACATGTGTATTTCTTATAAATTTTATTTTCCTTTTCACCTTACGCTATTTTTTTATTTATTTTTATTAAGTTTTTGTGTCAATTATTATGTATGTTTATTTATTTATTACGTATTTATGCCTATTCAATTCCTACTATTAGTTCACACTCTCCCTATATATATTTATATATCTTGTTCAAATTTTCAATCGTTAATAAAATACTTTTTATTCATCCATTCAAGTTCAAATACATTTTTTAAAACTTGTAGTGGATAACACTTGATGTTAATACAGTTTCTTCAAATATTAATTCATTATTAAATTTAATTAATTAATTTTAGTTTTATATGGGAGAAAAAAATTTCTAAAATAAAATTTTTCTTTGTTGACCTAAGTAGGAATTGACTTTGAATTTTTTTTAATATTACTTGTTTTTATGTATATATCTTCCAACTAATCTCAATTTTTCCCCGCCCACCTGTGCCTGGATTTATACCCTTTGTACAGGTTAGCTTGTTTATTTTTTGTTCGTTATTTTCTTTGTTAATATAATTTTAGTTCTTAAATTATAACTATAATACATTTTTGATGTATTTTCATTAGTCCTTAAATTTTGTCTGGTTTATTTATAATTTCGCTTTCTATTTGAATTCAAATCATGTATGTTTGATATTATTATTAAAATAAGTTTGATCTAGCATATATTGGTTTTTTTTTTTTGAATTTTTATAAGACAAACAGAATGACAGAGCTAAAAAAATTGGGTTTTCTAGAAGAGCAGTTTGAGTGAAATTTTTGGATCGATTGACTTTGCATTAATAAGTTCGTGAACAGTAGAAAGAAAAGACAAAACGTAATGAAAGTATTCAATAAACCAGTTGGCTATTACTTTAAAGTGCACAAGAGTTTTAAAATATAGAGGCTATAAGTAATTTATGCATAATAATGTGACCTTGTAACAATCACATTTTGTCTCGCTCTCCTGCCGGTGGATGGCGCTGCAAGGACTTTTCGCAATCAGAAGCAAGATAGAGTGACTTGACTGTTCGTGCGAGAACGATGGCTTTCACTCTCACGGGGACGGACAAATCTCGCCATGCTTAGCGAGTTGTATAATGTAATGTAATCTTAGTTAATCCAGAATAATTCTATGTGGTAGATGTGTGAACAATAAATTTAAGTTAATTCAACTCTGGCCCATCTTTATTTTAATCTTATTTTTCACTTCCTGTGAGCTAGCAGGAAATTTTGAATGTTATAGATACCATACTGTTTTGCATCACAACGAAATTGAAAACTATGGATTTAGTAATATGAAGACGTTAACGGAAAATCGACAGGATCAACCTCCAACAAACGATTCTGCAGTTAGCATTATGATGAATGTAAACATTTTTCTTTGGTTAGTTTTATTTTTTAAAAAAATAAGTTGTCTATTTTTATTGCGTAGTGTCACTCTCCTTCTGCACCAATGATATTTATTTAGTTTTTTTAAAACTATTTATAAAATCATTTATATAAGGTACTTAATAAAAATATACACAAGTGTTTTGGAATAACATTTATGTCTAAATAAGCACATTATGATGTAATCTTAAAAAATTGAATTTGAATTATCATCATTCAACCTTTAAAAACTTAGATTGAAAAGTGAAAATCAAATTTCATTTTCCTATGACAGATGTCTTTCATATACTTTTGCATTATTACAGCCAAAATTCAGACTGAAATTACTTTTTCAAAGTCAACAAATATACGCAAAATGTAAACTCAGTGCAAGATGCTAATTGACAGGCGCACTATAGTTACGTGTTTAAGTGGCATGCGCAGTGGCGTTTTTTAAGTGAATGTGGATTTTTGTGTTTTTATTGCACTTCTAGCGTAAATTAAATTTTTTAGCCTTACAGTTTTTTACAATTTCTTTTGTTTCTCTTATGTGATATGGAGAAATTTTGTTTTTCTAAAATTATTTTTCATTGATTGTATAATATTTACTTTTTCGTGGGGATGAATATATGCTGCGACCTCCTATCTTTTCTCCGTCTATCTTTAAAACACTCTAAACCCTTTGGGTGAGTAGGCCGGCGTGGGTTTGAAAATTGAATACTGAAACAATAGATATTCTTGTTATTATATTTTACTGACAAAGAAATTGAGTCTTAGAAAATTACAAAAAAACTCTTCGGAATGAAAACTCAGACACTGCGTGGGAAGAAAGCAAATGAAATTTTCAAACAAAAGTTGAAAAGTTCACCTCAAATTCAATGCAATTTAATTGGAAACCCTTAGACAAATATGTATAAAAAGTTTGTGTAAAATGCAACTTCCGTATAAGTTGCTAATTGAAAGGAAGGCGAACCCTGTACCATAAATAGAGCATTTAGCAACATGCTTGTTTTTCATGTGATTGTGAAAAGTTTTTAAAACGAATCTTGAAACAAAAGAAAGTTTTGTGATTATTATATTTTAATATCATAGTATTCAGTATGATAAATAAGACAGTGCATGGGAACAACACAAAAACAAATAAAATCTTGAAACAAAAGTTTAAAGCGAAAGCTTCACTTGAATGGGAAAGCGATAATAATTTATTTTATCAGGAACGTATAGACAAATATGTATAATAATTAAAAGCCAGAATCCGGTTGATTAATAGGATTATTCCCGTACTGACGGCCCGGGTGGTTTAGGGCGTTTAGATAATTTTCATTGGAAGATAAAGGTGGTTTCGTGTGTTTGGCTAGAGTTGAGAGGAGATACGAATTAAAAAGACGAGCGTTGAGACAAGTGACATCGTGGAGGTAATTCTCTACTGTGGATGGCATCTTTTCCACTGTCCATTTCTAATTGTTTAGAAGAAAATTGAACAAGGACAGCGTTTACAAATAAAGATATTGCTGTGACAGTACACCTCAAAGAAATTAAATAAAGTATCGATCATTCTGAGAGATTTGTCTAAGAGACCTAAATTATCTTTTAATTATGATTATTTGGATATTTCTAAAGGGTATGATGAATTCAAGATAAAAATAATTTTGTTTTCTCCATGATACAATAGCTAAGACAAAAATCGAAATCCAAACTAAGCGCGCTCCTATGACATCATTCAGAAGCAAGCGAAGTCACGTGACGCTGAGAGCCAATGAAAAGCGACCTCAATCCAAGCCATAGTAGGATCCGTAAATATGCAATTATACCTGTACGTCTCTCTCAACTATACTTCTTCAAATTAATTTGCTTATTTTTAACAAACCCTGTTGGGATGGCTCGATCGAACTATTCATGCACCGACTATAACTAAAGGTACGAGTGGTTTGCCAGGTAAAAAATATTACCTCCATGAAAAATCTAAGCTTTCTTCCTTGGTCTATTTTGATCGCGTGTGCCTTATATTTCACGGCCATGCATTGAGCTGAAACTCTGTCTGTGCGCGCTTTATTTTTACCCTATAATGACATCATTTGAGAGAAATTGTCTGAAAACCTACCCACCTGGAATAACCTCCAACATTACGCACCACTGTAGACAAACAAATGAGTCTGGGGCAGTTTTTCCTCCACACTAACCATCAAATTAACGTACCCTCACCAATCCATTTTGCCCGGTTTTCCTGCCGTCTGAAAAGGGGCAAGTTTTCACAAAGTACCCAAATTGAGAATATAATGAAGGGCCGCGGCGATTCATTCTTGTATGAGTGATTGCGAGCCCAAAAGGGCCACTTACGGACGTCGGGGATCTGTATTTTGCGGATGATTGAATGCGGTGCGGGGACTCATAACTTTAACTGAACACGAAACGGAAGTTGAGGAAGAGACTGGAGCAGTCTAATCCTGCTGTCCGCTGGAAGGAGGGGAGGGGGAGGATATAAATCTGAATACTTATTTCCCCGTTACTTACTCCTGGGCATCATTTATAGGTATGTTCAATGGACCATCCGTCAATATCGATCGACGTCGTTTTCCGACATACGGCCGTGATTCATTTTTATTGACTTCTTGGCGCTGAGAAGGAAAAGGGTGTTTGAATTTGACTTTGACG
>BGPR01013283.1:31263-41807 GCA_013235015.1 Araneus ventricosus
GAGTTCTTCTGGTTTAAGTCTAAAGGTTAACTGTGTCGTATTCTGTCTGTTTTGGGAATGTGTTTTCGTAGTGATTCAACTAAGAGCCTATAAAACACATGAGATGTTAATGGATTACCGGTCATTTTTGTACAGAATGATAACGTCCATATCTTGCCACCGACATCCACGTAACTGTTCCTGCCCCAATGCCAAAAGAAGCTAAGGGAATAGAAATAGAAAGAGTTGCACTTCTCATCACATTCATCAATTTTTCAATGGAATTTTTGAGGTTGGTGTACAGTTTTCGCCAACTTCTTTAATGAAATAAAAACCTACATGTTCCAAAATCTTAGTCTTGATGTGGCAATTAATTAATAAAAATAATTAACAAAAAAGCAATGCTATCCCATAAGCTGAATGAATTTATTTTTTTTAAATTAATCGCAATCCAAAAGTTATTTTATCATACCACTAATAAAAAAATGGCCCTTTCAAGGGTTAAAAAATCTGAGGAACGGATATCGCCAGGCTGAAGTTTACAGATGCTTAAAAAACCGAGTAGAACTCGTATTCATTTTACAGGAAAGTGGATTAAGCGATATAATTTATTTGTAAAGAAAACTTTCCCAAAATTGAAAAAAAGGTTAGAAAAAAGTTGCTTTGATTTTTATGATCTTAAAACACGACTTTAATCTGCAGTGCTTGTTTTAAAATCATATATATGAATCCTCAGTATATATAAATAAATGTTTAATTTTGATGTTTCACAGGCTTAAGCTGTTTTAGCTGGATTACTTTCCTATTCCATAGTTAATATTTATATTGGGATTGGCCTCAGGATTTTGAACATCAAAGCACGATGCAGATACCTGGCTTATCACTCTGGTGTCTTTACTTTCTGGCTAGACCACATGTGATTACATTTACATCTCCGATGTATAAACGTGCACTATGTCCGCTTATACTACGAAACTTGTGTTCGAAACAGGTTTTGAAGCTTGGATTCTCCGCTTCTAAAGCCAAGACTTTGCCGCCAGCCTAACGTAGTTTTGATATTTTACGAAAGATATAGGGGTCTATTCTGGTACCCCCGGTTGGGTTGGGTTCCGTTGTTAACGTGCGGGACCCAACTCAACTCCCAACCCAACCGGGGTACCAGAATAGACCCCTAAATAAGGGCACACACATGGCTTTTATTAACTTCTTAACTTTCAAATTGGATTCGTGCATTGGATTATAGCATATTTACATTTAATTAACCTTTCCGCATGGGCTCAATATTTTAAAAACGACTTCGTCTGGGGGCTCTTTCAGAACTTGCATTTCTCGAGGATGTAAAAAAATTTCACCACGGGGTTCGAGAAGAGGGGTGGTCACGAGTCATTGTGAGAAACGGTGAGTAATAAAAGGAAGAGTCTTCTGTTGTTGTTGTTACTAATCCCTCTCTGTCTACCGGCAGCTAGACACCATCCATGAGCCCACTCACCCTCAAGAAATCGAGAGCAAGCAAGGGATCCGTCTCGAAAGTCTCCCTAGATAGGCGAAGACAAGAGAGGATGTGCTCTGGGGACGCACTCGCTACTCCACACTTTGCGCATACCGGAAAAACTTAGAGTCTTCTGTCGATAGCTGAACATTTACGCCTTTCTTTAAAAGTAGACAGGTTGGTGAAACTGATGAACAACGAGGGAGAATGACAATGAGCCTCAACGCCTGTGTTAAGCGAAAACACCCCCGGACATCGGGTCATTCGACAAAGTGCCCCCTGAAGAGCGAATGGCCAATTATCCTGTTGTGTCCCCATCTAAACGAGCTCATCACATGTGCGGTGAAAATTCCTTCCCTCCCTGGGATTCTGAGATTTGTCACATGCCCCTCAGAAGGGACTGTAGACGCATGTCACAGCCCACGCAAAAAGGTTAAAAGTCATTTATAGACTGTCGTCTGCCTTTGGCCAGTATAATTCCCCTTTGTTTCTAAACACAGATTTTTTTTGTACTATTATCTTAAGAAAATAGGAATTACATACATATATAGATTTAAGATATGCATAAAATTACTCATAATTACTACAATCGTATCTCGGAGTTCCCTCTAGATTTCCAACCAAACATACACAATGACGATCTCCTCTCGTCTCCCGCGCAACTTCCCACGGCCTTAGAAAGGTTAAACACTTAAAGAGTTAACCCTTTCTAAGCTAACACTAAAAGAGTTAAACACTAAATTCTATTAGTTTTAATGTTAAACACTAAAAGGGTTAAACACTAAATTCTATTAGTTTTAATGTTAAACACTAAATTCTATTAGTTTTAGTGTTAAACACTAAATTCTATTAGTTTTAGTGTTAAATACTAAATTCTATTAGTTTTAGTGTTAAACACTAAATTCTATTAGTTTTAGTGTTAAACACTAAAAGGGTTAAACACTAAATTCTATTAGTGTTAATGTTAAACACTAAATTCTATTAGTTTTAATGTTAAACACTAAATTCTATTAGTTAGTGTTAAACATAAAAAGGGTTAAACACTGAAACTAATGGAAAAACAGATTTTGGATGACCATGAAGTTAAATATCTCTCTCCAAATGATATATCTTGGTCCTACAAAAGTTTTTTGAGCTCTTTAATCCGTTAATGAAATTAAATTTCTTTATTTTCTTGTATGAAAAACAGAGCATGCATTCTAGAGGAAGGTAACTAAATAGGTTCTCATTGTTTTGTTTTTTTGTACAAAGGATTTAATTCCAGACATGCAACTGAATTTATCGGAAATTACTTTTAAAAATAATAAATAAATATTAATGACTTTTATGTTAAATTTATCTCAATAAATAAAGAAGGTTAATAAAGTTACACTCTTAAATGAACCAAAATTCCTTTTCGGTGAAAAGATATTTAAAATCCTGATAATCATTGCACTGTGATTAATTCTTCAATATATATTATAACTAATTACGCTATCTAATTATACTTTCATTTACAGCCTTGAGAAAATATTTAATCATAACAAAAGAAAAATTAATACCCTTGTCAGGTGCTTTAATAAAGAGGAAGAAAGTACAATACGTTATTTAAGCACATCACTCTTGCATGAAAAGCTCTGAAATCCATTATGCTAATACTTATTCTAACCCTTACAGGGAAGGATGGTAATTAATGGTAATAAAATAAATTAACGGGCTTAAGAATAGTTTCTGAAAATTAATGATTATCGTTAATTAAGCTACTCATAAAATAAAGCTAGTTGGATTTCGTTCTATCCGAAATTTACTAAACTATTCTCAAAGTTGTCATTTAAGGAATACTTAACATACCATGATGCTTGTAATCTATAAATTATTTAATTATTGATTAGCAACTTAACCCACAAACAGTAACATTGAAAACACATATACAGTATATTATGCTACGAGGGATGTTCCGAAAGTATGTTTCGTCAATGCTTTTCACAAGAAAGCTATATTACAATCCGAAACATACAATGACATAACAAACTACTTGCTTTTGTCTATTTTTCCACATCGCCACCAACACTGATACAGCACCGTGAAATCAATTTCAAGAAACCATCCTGGTAAAAATCGGTGCCCAGAGAGCGAAGGAAGTTCTTCACAGATGGCTGCACCTCTTCATTGCTTCGGACGTGACGTCCCGATAGTGCTGACTTCAATGCTCGGAAAAGGTGAAAGTCTGATGGGCCAAGATCAGGAATGTAAGCCGGGTGATCCAATGTCTCCCATCCCAGGCGTTGAATGTGTTCTTTTGTGTCCCTTACTGTGTGGGTGTCTTGCATTATCGTCCAAGAACAAAACCCCTTCTGATTTATTGTCGTTCTTGCAGTCTTGTGATCAGCGTGAGGTCCTTCGGCACCCATCTTCACCTTTTTCCTGCATTGAAGTCGGGTAAGAAAATGACTGACCTAAAAATCGGTGCCCACCGATAGAAGGAAGTTCTTCACAGACTGCCGCACCTCTTCATTGCTTCGGAAGTGACGTCCCGATAGTGCTGACTTCAATGTAGGAAAATGGAGAAGATGGGGGGCCGAAGGACCTCACGCTGATCACAAGACTGCAAGAATGGAAATAAACCTCTTGGGGTTTTGTTCTTGGACGATAATGCAAGATCCCACACTGTGAGGGATACAAAAGAACACATTCGTCGCCTGGGATGGGAGAGATTGGATCACCCGGCTTAGATTCCTGATCTTGCCCCTTCAGACTTTCATCTTTTCCAAGTATTGAAGTTAGCACTATCGGGATGTCACTTCCGAAGCAATGAAGAGGTGTAGCCGGCTGTGAAGAACTTCCTTCGCTCGCTGGGCACCGATTTTTACCGGGATGGTTTCTTGAAATTGATTTTACGGTACGACAAATGTATGAATGTCGGTGGAAAATATGCAAAAAAATAGCCAAAAGTTTTTATTTTGTTATGCCCTCGTATGTTTCTGTTTGTAATAAAGCTTCCTTGTGAAAAAGCATGACGAAACTTACATTCGGAAAGTCCCTCGTAGATAACTGCTGGAAGAAATTTGGATTTCAAGTTCCCACTCGAGTCTTATCTTTAGACAACTGGAGGATGAAATCTCCAAAGATCGTGTTATAATGAGCATTTTGGAAGAGAAATAAAATAACTTCTTTTCTACCCATATAAAGGTAACCAGAAGTCTAATTACTCCCGCCCTCAACCCACTTGGAGGTAACCATAATTAAAGTTACCCCTGACCAACCTAAGCATCCTGGGTGATCGGAAAGATAATTCGCACGACCTTAATACGGAAACTGACGTATGAGTCCTAACAGCCATCACTGGCCACGCCCCAACCTCTCCCGCAGGAGGGACACCCCGTCATCGCAGTGGAGGTAACTCAACCATGCAGCATTATTGTATCTACAAGGGAAGCGATAACCCGCTTATTTATCATGTGGATTCTCACCCAAGTACTTTTGGTGCCCTCGGTGGGAACCCAAATGAAGTTAAGCACAAGTCGAGATAACCACACCGTGCCTAAGTATCCGGGGGCAATTGAAAAAGAACTACACGACAACTCGGATACTGAGGTCAGAGCCTAGTAACAATCACCGGCAACGGTCTAGTTCCTCTCGAAGGAGGTACGTTTCGTCATCAGAGTGGAATAACTCGACCCACACCATTATTATCAGGGAAGCGAAAACCCTCTTACTTATCCGGCGACTTCTGATCCACGTTCTCGTACACTACAACAGGGCGGGCGCCATATGAAGGCAAGATAAATGATTTCTCTCGGTGACTTACAGATGGACAATTATTATTCATCCCTTCAACACTAAAATTAACCATAAAGCAAAGTTTAACTCTCTCACATAAAGCGAGGCGGTCCCGGGTGGTCTAAAAGTTTCCCCTTAACAGCGACAAAGACCGGTGTGAGGCGGTTGGCTTCTTTTGAGGGTAGGTGAGGTTCTGAGATAGCGTAGGAGAAAAGCGCGGTCCTGCCAATACAGCCCATTTCCGAGCGCCTTAAGGGAAGGTTATAGCAGAGGGTGGGATAAATGACCGCCCAGGTTGAGAGAGTCCAATTCATGTCGCATTCTCCCAAAAAGTCCTCAATTCATGTCGCATTCTCCAAAAAGTTTTGACTCTAAACTCAATGGATGAGTCGGTGGACGTGGGTCATGGTCATGGTCCCAAAAAGTCCCGGAAGAAAAAAGTCGCCTCGGGATTAAAGAGTTAAATTATAGCAATGGATACAATTTTGTTGATGAATACAATTTTTTTAAATGGATACAAATGATTTTTTAAATTTTTGCAACTGATATTTGCTCTTACCTTTACTTTCTCATTAGCAATTAGTGCTTCTACTTAGATATACCTGAATTTTTGTAATACGCGCATTTCTGGTCATTATAATAAACATCAATCAGTGATAGTATTTTGCTGTGTTATGCTACTGTGCTCAACAGGAACTTAATTTATTACGGAAGAATGAATAGCGATAGAACCTGTTCATTTAGTAGTTTCTTCAAAGCAACTACCCTATTAGCACAAGATGCTCTACAATATTCATACAATATCTTCCGACGTTGTGCGGGATTCAGAATATCGTAGCAACATCGTGGAGATATCGTAAAATATCTTGTGCTGATTGGGTACCCTTTGCATCGATGCATTTTTGCCATCGTTCACACAAAGATGCAAATGCATATTACAAGCTTCCTTTTGCCATCTCCTCCAGTACCTTCGTCGGTGCACTTGTGCAGAACTTGAGAATCATTTCTTCATCCGGGGAAAAAGTCACATGAGGAATTAAACTTGCTGTGGAAGTACCGGTTTCGGAAGACAGGTAATTTAACGCAGGATGAATATGTGAACCGACGTCTTGTCATGATGGAGCATCCAATGCTTGTCCTTCCCCACTACGGGGACTTTTGAATACCTGTAATCACGAGTTCCGCGCATGCGCTGTACGTATTCGAACTAGATGAAACCTATTCTGATACATGACTCACATCGATTGTTGTGTGGGAAATGGCATTACTCTTTAACATTTGGAAAATATTTTAAAAATTTCAGAACTTTTAGAACGCAGTAGATTATTAATTGTATAGCATTGTTTTCTTTAACAGTAAATAATAAATATGTAATACAAAAGATGACCTTAAGTAGGAGTATACTAAATATTAAGGGGGAGAAGTCCTTACTTATTTTGAATTGGTAAATATTAATAAAAGCTTATTTTCATTTTGTACGGTGCCATTGATCAAAGACATTTTTTTTTCTTTTGGCACAGAGCTCCACAAGCTCAAAAGTTGTCCTACTTGATTCAACTATGTATCGCACGATTTCGCTATCAAGCACTTAACACTTGCTTTTTAACCCCTTAACCGGTCAATTTTTTTACCAGAAGCGTTCACAAAAAATACATATTTTTTTTTTTTTTGCTACATCAATTCTCTCTTCTGTTATTCGACGGTCAAAAGAGCCCTTCAACGATATACCCGGATGGAAAGCATTTCAGTAACATGGATAACTACGCCATCTGTTGAAAAAATTTTATAGTGCTGTTACGCGAATTAAAAATTCAAAGCAAATCGAAAAAGTAAAGGAGAAAATCGGTTTAGGCCAACTTTTAGGAAGCCCATACGCCGTACGGCACACTACTATTCTTTATATTTTACCTTAAATATACCACTATTCTTTGTATTTTACCTTAAATATACCACTATTCTTTATATTTTACCTCAAATATACAACTATTCTTTATATTTTATCATAAATATACAACTATTCTTTATATTTTTACCTTAAATATACCACTATTCTTTATATTTTATCTTAAATATAGCACTATTCTTTATATTTTACCTTAAATATACCACTATTCTTTATATTTTATCTTAGATATATCACTATTCTTTATATTGTACCTTAAATATACTACTGTTCTTTATATTTTACCTTAAATATGCTTTTTACAAACATATTTGGAAACTTTTTTATTATCTTGAAGTGATTTAAAAGTACTTAAAGCCATGTATTCTCGCGTTTCAAAAGTGCGAAGTTTCCGAATTAATTATAAATGACACCGAACATTTTAAACCGATATTTCCAGAGAACCACAACTTAACTTCGCCAGATTTGTAACTCCAAGCAATCACTGTCTATTAACACAACCGCAAACCATTCTTTAATCTTCCAATATTAGTTTAGTTCTGAAGGAAACACGAAACCTCTTTGACTAGTTCCCATGGAAGAGCGATCCGTCTTGCTACACTAACCCTCTTAACCGCACCGAAAGTTACACCTTTTACTACACTTCTCAACAGGCTCACCTGTATCATATTAAATTCATTATTCAAAGCGATCCTGTAGAATTTTCCTCCGGTGAAAGATTTATTCACGATTCACACCTCCGCGAATGCTCGTTATTCACCTACGTGCAGTTCATTTAACCTCTCTTTCGACAGTGTCTCCCTACAAACTCGGGAGGAAAGTTTAGCTGGTTGATGGTGGAACTTGGGGAAGCGTGTGATGCTAAAATCGAGTTTAATCGTAATCGATTCAATCGGCCTGAGTTTGCGTAGGAGTTGAGTTAAAGCGGTTGCGGATGTGGAAGTTGTGGTAAAGCGATAGGAGTTGTTTTGTAATATTTTTGTTGCGCTTTATATTTGGATTTATCGAGGAAATTGCTGACTATATATAGCAAAAGATGACATAAATTTCCATTCCTGGAAGGTTATGTTCGAAAGAAGTTATTCCACAAATCAAACAATTATTTGAGAGATAATCAGGGCAATCAATGTACCAATTTATGTTACGGTTATTCCACCGAGTGGAATCTCAGATATTTGGATCAGAAGCCACCAGAAGATAAGTAATGGAATTCTCGCTTCCCTGGGGAGGGGTACAATAATGGTCTAGGTTTGAGTTGCGACGAGTCAGGTCAGTCGGGTCGTACTTCCTGAGGGATGGATTGAGCCGAGGCTAGTGATGACCATCAGGACTTTATTCTCGGTTTCCGTGTTTGTGTTGTGAAGACTACCATTCAGATTGCCTCGGATTCTGTGGCATGGCAAGGATAGCTAGCTTATGGTTACGGTTGGTACAGACACTTCTACAACAGAAAATTCACCGTTCTTAATAGCTAGGGCCGGCACAAGGGTCCTTGGCGCCTTTTGGCGATGAAAGATTCGCGCGTCCCTTATCAATACAAGTTTACATATTCATAAGCAATGCCGAACATAATACAAACAAACATGAGGAAATTTGGTATAAAAATGCTTTATTTTTCAATTGAAATAAGGGAATTTAAATTGCACTCAAACAGGAAACCTGCGAACGATTTATGGGCAGAAATCCGATGAACAATTGGTCATCTCATTTAATGGAAGTGCGCCCCAATGTTGTGGCGCCCTTAAATGATTACCAAAGGGTCGTTTAATAGTAAAGCTGGCCTTGCTATGGATTGATGCTACTGTTGTACCAGTGAACGATCAGGATTTCTCGACCGCTCTTTGAACTAATCTGTTTCATTCCCAATCTCTTAGCTGATCGTTTTACACCTCCCCGTCCGGTCCCATTCAACTACTCAGTGTGTTATAGGTTGGTTGGTTGATGGGTCGTTTTATGAGAAAATAATACTTCCAGAGGTGATAGAGAGAAAACCACATAGAATTTATATTCTAATTACTTAGAAAGAGAAGAAAGTACTTTCCCGTTTCTTCTTTCCTAACTCTGGGAAGTCATTTATACTCGATCCTCAAAGCAACGAACGCGTTACTTTGATTAACTGTCATGTGAATTTTCAGCGCTAAACTTCAATTTTGTCAAAGCCACAAGCTGCATTCTCAAATTAAATGGATGAAGTAACACAAGCTTCCTAATATTTCCTAGAAGTGCTCACCCGTCTATAAATTTAATTTTCTCCTCTAAATCAGCCAAACTACTTTCCCTATTTTGAAGTAGAAATCATCAGAATGTCTTAGACAGCTCGAGCCGTCATTACAAGGTTAAATACTTCCAGATTCATTTCTAAGGAAAAAGTTATTTCAGCTTCAAATATTTGAGTAAAGCACTATACGAAGAACAGTACATTGTTCGAATAGACGCAAAGAAATATAATCTTCGAAGAGAAGTTTAAATCCTTGAAGAACATAACTTCTTTTTAATTAAAGTACTGTATTAAGATGAAAATAATTCAAATGCTTTTTTTAAACACTTTCAAAGATTATCTTTCAAAGATTTTTAAAAATAAAACATCTAAACAAAAGACAAAAGGTTTAAAATTCAACAATATATGTAGATTACTTTATAGGAGATATATTACCACAAGTTAAAATTAAGTACTTATTTGTTTCCTGTTTTAAGTACTTATTTGTACCCTGCAGCTTATTAATATGGTAAACATATTTCTAAATAACGAAATACCTTTCAGAATAATACAAAAGAAAACAGCATTGTTGTGTTTAGACCACAACTATTTTCTTCCTTAACTATTCAACTCACGAAAAACCTTTTATTCTACATTGAAAGAAACATCTCCACATTTGCCACAAATGAAGCTTTCACACCAACACACCCCTTGTGACTAAAGAGCTTACAAAAATTATTGGACGTCGCCAGAATGATAACTCAACTCCGTGATTATAATAAGAATAAAGAATGTGGCATCAAGAATGGGAGAGAAGGAGCCTAGACAAATCTTTGTTTGAAGAAAGAAAATCCCGCACAGAGATAGAGAGGCTGTAACAAAACAGTCTCCCAATTAAAAGAATCTTTTCTTTCTTTCCTGCCGAAAGAAAAACTCAGAAATCGCTTGGGTTTTTCAACGTGGTTACTTCTCTCAAAAGTGGACAGCGGCACTTCCTCTAGAAACACGGCGCTCTAATTTGTTAAATCAGTCACGCGGCTCTCTCTATCGGGTTCTTTGATTAATGAACAAAGATCGTCTCGATGCTTTTGTCGCAAAACTATGATTTTTTTATCTTTCTTTCGTCGATCTTTTTTCCTCGTGCTTCTCTCTCTTTCTTGTTTTTGAAGGAGTCATTTGTCAAATATTTTTGTTCGAATGCATCTTTTTTTCCGATT
>BGPR01013284.1:1242-25108 GCA_013235015.1 Araneus ventricosus
GTAACTTATGGGATGTCCAACGCACCCTTTCTTGCCATAAGGACCCTACAACAGCTGGCCGAAGATGAAAAATCACGATTTCCTCTGGCATCTGAAGTTCTGCTGCACGACACCTACATGGATGATATTGTGAGTGGAGCACCTGATCTAGAGACTGCTCGTCGGCTACAATCACAACTACGAGATGCCCTGAAATCGTGTGGAATGACCCTTCACAAGCGGTCTTCTAATTCTCCTGAGTTGTTGAACAGTTAGTTGTCAACAGACGTCGAGCATTCGTTCTCTGTTGACATTGACTTGTCTGTGAAGACGTTAGGCATCAGTTGGAAGCCGTTCCAGGATCGTTTTGTGTTTAAGGTGTCCATTTCAATTAAACCATCATATACAAAGCGTGAGGTGCTAAGTGTTATTGCTAGACTGTATGACCCTCTGGGTTTTTTGGGCCCTGTGTTAACAACAGCAAAGGTCCTTCTGCAGCGATTATGGCAGCAGAGGCTGGATTGGGATGATGTGCTGCCCAATCCAATCGCCGAGGAGTGGAAGGAATTTGTGACAACCATGAAGTGCATCGAAAAAGCAAAAATAATCAGATTTATTCTGACCGACACTTGGTTAAGAATCGTCCTTCAAGGCTTTGAAGATGCGTCTGAGGCTGCATACGGAGCTGTCGTCTACCTGCAGTGTTTCTATCAAAACAATAGGGCGAAGGTGACCATTCTGGCAAGCAAATCACGTGTTGCGCCCATTCGAGTCATTTCAATACCCCGGTTGGAGCTCTGTGCCTGTGTTCTTCTGACTCAGCTTGTGCAGAAGATACGCTCCTCTCTGAGATTGGAGATTAGCGACATTGTGCTTCATACCGATTCAACGATCGCCCTGGCATGGTTGAAAACGCCTGCGAATCATTTGAAGACCTTTATCGCTAACCGCGTTTCAAAGGTGCAAAGATTGACGGAGAACTGTTGTTGGACCCATGTGCCATCGCATCTTAATCCTGCGTATCTTGTTTCGCGTGGGATAAGCCCTCGTGATCTTCCCGAATTGAAGTTATGGTGGAGTGGCCCATCATTTCTTGAACGAGGTGAATTGTCAAGTGGACCAGGACCACCCCTGATGAATGAATCCGAGTACTCCTGCGAGCTCAAGAATGGTGTAGTTCCTGAGATGCCTATATCCAGTGTTTGTGTTTCAACAAATTCTGATTTGTCTTTTTTATCTGATTTATTGTGTATGAGTAATAGTTATGTGAAAATTCTTCGCATATTTAGTTATGTATTAAGATTTGTAAATATGAAAAAATCTAATGTGATAGTGTCTGGGCCTCTTTGTGCCTCAGAGTTGGACCACGCTGAAAATAGGTTGATCAGGATGGTCCAAGGGGAGGTTTTTTCAGCTGAGATTCGGGACCTCCAGTGCCAGAAGGGTGTCTTGCCAAATAGTAAGCTAAAGAATTTAAATCCATTTCTTGATAGTTGTGGAATATTGAGAGTGGGTGGACGCTTGGGTAATTCAGATTTGCCTTATGTTTCTAAATATCTGGCAATTTTGCCTAATAAACATAAATTGACAAATCAAATAATTGCATATTTTCATTTAAAAAATCTTCATATCGGTGCTTCCTCCCTTCTTCACTGTGTAAGAGAAAGGTTTTGGCCCCTAAATGGTCGTTCTTTGTGCAGGAAAATTGTACATGAATGTATTGTTTGTTTTAAGGCCAAGCCAGTGGTTACGTCTCAACTAATGGGTAATTTGCCCCGGGATAGAGTAGTTCCTGACTATCCTTTTAATTGCTCTGGTGTAGATTTTTGTGGCCCATTTATGATCAGATATCGTAATCAAAGAAAAGGAGTCCTGTATAAAATGTATATATGTATATTTGTGTGTTTTGCATCTAAAGCAGTTCATATAGAAATTGTATCGGACCTCACATCTGAGGCTTTTATTGCTACCCTTAAGAGATTTTTTGGTCGCAGAGGTAAGTGTGCAAAATTCTACTCCGACAATGGAAAAACTTTTGTTGGTGCAAATCAGGAAATAAAGGGACTTTTGAAATAGGTTAAAGAACCAGATGAGACGCTTTCGGGTTTCTTGTCAGCTGAGGGAATTGAGTGGAAGTTCATTCCGCCAAGAGCGCCTTCCTTTGGTGGCTTGTGGGAAGCTGCAGTAAAGTCTGCCAAATACCATCTTAAGAGAATCGTGGGAAAGTCAAATCTAACATATGAGGAGTTTTTGACTGTGTGCATCCAAATTGAGGGAATTTTAAATTCCAGACCCCTGTGCCCCTTATCGAGCAGTGCGGATGATTTAAATGCCTTAACACCCGCTCATTTTTTAATAGGTAGGTCAATGAACTCTATAATTGAACCTAATTTAACTGATTTGAGTGAAGGTGTTCGTAAGAGATGGCAACGGGTGACCCGGTTGGTGCAGCTTATTTGGAATAAGTGGCATCGAGGCTATCTAAGTGAATTGCAACAACGTAACAAGTGGCAATTCCAAAAGAAAAATGTAAAGGTGGGTGATCTGGTTGTCCTGATCGAAGACAATATGCCTACATTTAAATGGCCTTTGGGCAGAGTTACAAAATTATATAGTGGAAATGATACTCTAATTAGGGTCGTGAAGGTTAAAACCCAAAATGGTGAGTATAAACGAGCCATTTCGCGAGTGTGCCTATTGCCTATGCCAGTTTGAATTTCATTCATATTTATTAATATTTTATTGAGTGTATATATTGTGAGTTTTAATTGTATAGTGCTTTGTGGTTGTGAATCTGAATACTGGAGTGTCTTTGCATTTTCTTTGTGTGCGACAACTTAAAATTTATTTAATTGCAATGCCTTTTAATGTTGAATGTATGTGACATGTCAACGGGGGGAGAATGTTCACGCCCCACTTCTTGTGTCTCGGTGTCGGCGTCAGATGGCGCCACTGTTCTTTATTTTGTAGATAGATATATATATAGTGACGTTGATTTTAATAAAGTAGTACAGTCCATGAGACTTGTGTGTGATGTGTCCTTTCTGAGCTATGTCTTGTGTAGTGCTAACCACAAAAAATTGAAAGTATTGTGATCGTGATGGAGATTCCTGTTTTGTGCGAGTGTCAGCATCTGCAACGATTCTGTTGTTTGTGAACGAGAGACGCCACTTGTGAAACAAAAAATGTGAGCAAGAAAGATTTCCCAAATCAACTACAAATCGGGGAAAACTAAATTTGCCCATGCTAATATTGACAGCAAGTGATGTTGCAAAACCAAGATATGCCGTTCTTCAACTGATTTAAATCCGTTTTGTGGTAAGAAACATAGTGTGCGAAAGTTCAAATCAATGAAAGATACATTTTTCAGTGCCTATAAAGGTTATTCATTGTGAGACTACTAATCTCTCATTCAATATATTCGAATATCAAAATGGCCGTTACGAGGGTGTTCCTTTTTTGCATTTACTAATTTAGTAAAGAATAGATATCTGTTTTTCATATACTTACTGCTTTATCGTTGTGAGATTTCATATATTTGATGTTGTGTGCATCAACAGTAAAATTTACTAATTTTATATTCTTATCTTAAAAGTGTTGGCAGTTTAATATCCATAAAATTGTTAATAAAAAATATTTAAATTTTAATAAATTTGTTTTTCTTTAATTGTTTTTACACAATGTACTACTGCTTTAAAATGATTTAATTAAGTAGCTAGGGTTTTCAGGTCTGAAAAGGTAGGTGATTTATATTAGTATAGCTTGAATTGCTTATTATCGTGTTAAATATTTCAGTACCCAGAATTAATTAATTGTTCAATATATATATTAATTTAAATTTTATTTCTGGGTATCTACCTTGCTTTAATGTTTTTATAAAGATCCTAGCTACCCCATCCAATACCTAATAATTAGGTTTTGCTGCGCTGCAAGGATTTTGACAATATGTTTAGCTGCGTATCCCCAAGTGGGGCACACGTAGGTTTAAACAGGGCGAAGGTAGGAGGCGTAAATAACTATCTTATTTTCCCTACTCATTGTAGAGTACCTTTAGATTAGGGGAAATAATTTACGTCTTAGCTCTCGGAACTAGTTTTCAATAAAAAGAAAGTGGAAGCTTTCATTTTAATTTTCTATCTAAAATAACGCAAGGGTATTTGCATTCCTGAGACCATTCAATATTTTTATCATTAATTTTAATTGGGCGAAATTTAGTTTTATTGTGACATTTACTGAACATGATAGCTTCTGTTTTAGAGACATTCAATTCCATTTTCCTTCTTCTGAGCCAGTCCGCAAGGGTTTTCAGATGCTTGATAAGAGCTAGCTGGATGTAATTTGGATTTTTATCTTTAGCTAGTATTGCTGTGTCATCTGCGTACATACAGAGAATTGTATTATATTGTTTTGTGATATCATTAATAAACATGCTGAATAACACGGACCCGATTTTCTATCTCTGTGCTACTCCTGCAGTAATTTGTTTCAGATCAGAGAATTCATTACTTACCTTATCCATGAAATTTCTATTGGTGAGATATGATTTAATAATTTTGGTGATGTAGCTAGGAGGGTTTTATTGTCTGAGCTTGTGAGTTAAGGCATCTTGCCAAACTCTGTTGAAGGCTTTCTCAATGTCTAGGAAAAGAGCTCCAGTTTTTTGTTAAATTAATGACGGCCTCCTCAATCAATTCTGTGACTCTGATCAATTGGTGCGTAGTCGAGAGATCTTTCCTAAAACCAAATTGTTCAGGCCAGAGTATGTTATTATTTTCCAAGATGATAGTTGAGTCTGCTCAGAATAATGTGTTCCGCAATTTTGTTAATTGCGTAAAGGAGGGGAATTGGCCTGTGGCTCGAAGGCTGAGTAGGATTTATACCAGGCTCTAGGATGGGAATTACTGTAGCTGTTTTCCATCTGGTTGGAAAGTGACCAATAGTCATAATTTTTTAAATAATAATAGTTAGATAATAAATATATGCTTTCTTGCAAGCATTTGAGCATTTTATTATTAATTTTATCATTGCCAGGGGCTTTATTTGGTTTAAGATTTTTGATACAAGTTCTAATTTCAGAAGGGAGGGGGATAGTATCTGTAATATTAAATAAAATTGGTGGCTGAAAGCCCTCGATAGAGTTTTTGACCATGTTTGCAGTGTTCGTATTATGCGTTCATTTAATTGAAATTGTTTCTCGAAGATAGAAGCCAAGCAGTTTGCTTTTCCTTTGTCGTATTTATTAAAATAATGAAACAAAAGCTTAAAAATGTTTCGATAAATTAACAGTTTTAATTTAAAGACTAATACTGGTAGAAAGCGATTAACTATAAAAATTAAAAACAAAAAAATCCTTACAAATGATTTTAAGTATATTTTGGTGGAAACTGTTTTTTTGACGAAAAATCGTTTGGTATCATTCAGCAGCATTACACAATTTTTGTGTAATTTATAAAAGAATATTTCAGAAAATAAGTATCTGTCTTTCATTTCTCAGCTGCCCCCAAATTTTTCATGTTTAAGAATGCTTTCTTAATATTAATCACTGAAATTATTCAGAGTTTTTGATTCTTTTGCTAATTTGACACGAGAAGAGGACAGTGTAACGGAAGGCCAAATAATCGATCTTTATCAATCTGGTTTGTCATACAGACAGATAAATCGCCAACTTGAAATCCATATATTCACAGATTCGTTATGGATAAAAATAGTGTATAAAAGATTGAGATGTCGTTGGCAGTGTCATAGATTCCATACCACCTGCCATGCCGCATGCATCAAGTAATTGAAAAAAATGTTAGCTATACTTCTTATTAAATTATAAATAGTTAATGAACTAATATATTTATGCATATAAATGTTTGCATTGTTTTCCTATTATATTATTATATAAAATATTGTGTAATTTTTACAGAAAAAAGTATAATGTAATTTTTTACATTGTGTTTTAATTTAAAATCATGCATCTCGAATTCTCATTTAGTAATATTTCGTTACCCTAAACGATAAACTTTGAAAAACACGAAGTATTTTTAGAGAAAATTACTCTATTAACATCTGAAATGAAAAGTGTTAACAGAGTGACCTATTTTTTACGTTTGCATATATTTGAACGTCTCAAATATTTCAGCTGAATGCTTTGAAAACGGACCCTCTGTAGCTAGATGGTGCACGCAAATTGCTCCAAGACTTAGTCACGGACGGTGTGAAAAACGGCAGAGCAAGTTTTCCTTCCCCCTCTGCCTATTGCTCCGTATAACAGCAGGGGATCATCTTCCCCACTGTCCCGTGGCATGACAAGAGGGGTAGGACCATTCAAAGTCAGCAATCAGTAGTAATTGTTGTCTTGTGGCTTTTCAACTAAGAACTTACTCGTCGATTTGAAAACGATCCCGTTTCAGTCTGAAGCTTTTAGAGAGTGTAGAATTTTTCATATTCTTATTTTTAATAAATATAGAGAAAATTTGTTTCCAAAAATGATTCAGAAAAATATCACTCATCTAAATGCATTTCGAAAACAATAATTCTTTCTGCTTTCAATCAAAGAATTTTACTTCAGTTTCTTTTCATTTTTTTAGTATTAAGCTTTTACTAACATATTTTGTATATGCCTCTGATTAAAATATATTTTTTAAAAATTTTGTTACTTAATAATACGATAATAATACAAATTCTGCATTCAGTTAGAGAATGTAAGATGAATTTGTTGTCTCCAATAATGAAATAAAAAGTTTGTATAATTTTCTGCTTCAAGAAGATTCCTGTTTTTCATTTCATTTTTAAGCTTTTAAGATATTGAGAAAATAGTCATTTGTCAATGGTAGATAAAACACCATATATTGTGTTTGAAAAAAAATTTGCTGAAATGATCAAGGAAGATGCGAGATAATAAGATTTTTAAACTAAATTTAACGCTAAAATAAGAAAATATGCTAAAAATTCCGCGTACATGCGTAACTTGCTTTTGATCAAAATTAATATTTTCTGTTTTAACGTTTAAATATTTCCAATATCAGTTTCTTATTTTATTTTTAGACTTGATGAGAATTTCAGTAAAACTAGTTCATGTACCTGGTGTTACTCGAGACCCAAAATATTTTCATAAGTCCATTTATTATTCACAGCAATCGAAACATAAAATTTTAATTGATGAAATAATATATGAAAAAAAATATTAAGGATTTTCCCTGAATTTCAAAAAAGCTTCAAATCGTTTACAACGATCATAAATGATTTTGCTTGCTGAGCAAAATACTTATGTACATTTTTTAAAAACTAAAACGTTTATTCGGAACATATAAATTTTTTTTAATCACAAACGTTTGTTCCTCAAATTTCTTGTTTATCCCTTCCAGGGGCGATGATTTCGCTTTGAAGACACCTCTTAAAGAATTTTTTTTTCATGTGTAAGATCCCACTTTTGGTGATGCAATTCACCAAAATAATTTTCTATTGATTATTATTATAATTTTCAATTGGTTTCAGTGGAAAAATCAGTTTTCTTTTCTCATGGATTTATACGCGAACAAATTTTTCTTTCTCAAAGGAAAAAATTCCTTCGTTTGCAATAAATTTCACAAAAATAGGACTAGGTTTCCAGTCAAAGCGTAATATTTTTTTCTTCTTACTCTTTTGTTGCAAAATTAGAAAAATAAAAGATTTAAGAAGAGAAGTTTGTTATTCATTTCAAATTATTCAATTTATTTCATTGATTAATCACCGCGCTCTTAGAGCTAAAATGTCCGAACTTTTTTTTCCTTTTGAAGAGGTTATGTGTCATGTTTCTTGCAACTGCTGTCATTTATCTGTTTGGATGGTACAATGTAACAAAGAAAACGCCTTAACAATAGAGGCGAACAGCAATAGTAAAGAGAGGGAACTTGAACAATATTATACGAGCTCATTTAAAGCGCCCCTTGTGTAGCTTCGCAACATTCCCTCACAGTTTAAGTTCTAACAACTTTTTCACAAACGATTGTATTTTTCTTTCAATGGATCACGAACACATGTTTACCATATGGCTAGAAGAATGGCAATTTAATAATTGAACACTCTTCCAATAGTACTGAAATGGGTTCTAATATTTCAGTACCCAATAATGTTTCTTGTCATAAAAATTTACTTCAATTTTACTTTTGGTTAATAATAAAAGTATGAAAAAATTATATATGCGAAGAGTGGGTGCAAATTAAATTTACTTTTATAAAGAAACTAGCTACAAAACCCAGTGTTGCTCGGGATAAAAAAAATTATGTGTGATAGTTTTAATGAAAAACTGTTTTTGTATAGAAATTTAAAATACCCAAGATTCTTTTGTCGTCTGAAACGTTTAATAGTTGCTGGTTTTTAAATTTTGTTCATAATCATTAAAGTATGAGAAAGATTTTGACAAATATTTAGGGACAATTAATTAAATAGTTATTTTTCACTTTTAAAAAATATTAAAACAATCCAGATCAGTAGTTGCTCCTGATATAAATTATTAATCTTCTGCTCTTAAACTTTTCCTTAGTGTACTACCAGAAATCTGTTAATGCGTTCTAGCAGCAGCTCTTCGTGTGTATTCTTGTTCCTCAACAATAAAAAAAGTATTCTTATAAATTGTAAAATTTATATATAATTTAATTTTTAAAAAAATTAAAGTGAGAGCAACAAATTGAACGGAAATGAAATTTGAGTTACTGGAAATATTGTTTTTCGAACTTTAATATATCATCAAAATTGCTATTGTGAGATAATATTTTCGGAAGATAGCGCGGAGAAACGCAAAATCTTGCTTAATTTTTAATTAACTAAAGCTTTAATTAACTTGTGTGCTTTGAGATGTTGATTATGATCTTATATTAAATAGTTACAAAAATAGACAGGAAAAAAGGTAGATTTGTTCAAAGTCCCACCGTTTCCTAGCAACAAAGTTTTTTAAATTTGTTTTAATTTCAAAATCCTCTACATGAAATCAAGTTTTCATCAAATTTTAAAAAAATAGTAAGGGATGAAGGAAAAATTACACATTTATAAAAAATAATATCAGTGAAAATTAAAATTTTCAGATGGCATAAAAATATTTTTTGAAACAAATTGCTCCGAAGTTACTGCGGATAAACTGTTTCGGTAAATTTCTAATTATCTGAAACTTTACCTTTATCTTTAAAGTATAAGTGTGAAAAATGTGGCTGTAATCGATCTTGTGGCTTAAGAGGAGAGGTGGATTACACATACACACACACATACCGACTTAAATAACCACAATGACTTTTATTTATGTTAAGACACTTGATGATATATCCAGCGTTGCTCGGGATTAAAATGCTTTCAAGTCTAATATTTTAAGGTGAAAAATACTTTTGTATCATAAAATGCTGTAATGCACAAAATCTTTTTATTGTCTTAAACGTTTTTTAATTAAAATGCGAATGGACGAGTTTTCTGCTCTGTTTGTTTACATTTAATTGCGCGTACTACGTAATTCCGGTGTAATGCTAAGTCAGTGGAATATTCAAAGTGGAAGTCGAACATACAAGCAGGTAAATTCAAGGTTTTCAATGTAAGTAAAGAAACCAGAAAACTCGTCCATATCAATTAGACCAGACGATTTTTAAAAATTGCCGATAGCTAATTTTCTTCATAAGGCATTAATATTTGTTATAAAAGTACTTCATTTTTTCACAAATGTTAAGGGATAATAAAGGTTTTAATAGACGTTTCGGGACAAAAATTTAAATAGAAAATTTTTCATAATTAATGAATGAAAATAAACTAAATCAATAGTTGTTCCTGATAAACATTTTTTATCAACTCTGTGAATTGTCTTCTTTAAAACTTTTCTTTTAGTGTTCTTTCAGAATTCAGTTTATAAGTTCTGGGAACAGTTCTTCGTATGTATTCTTGTTATTTAACAATAAAAAAAATATTATTGAAAATTGTGTGTAATTATCAATCTTGACAAATATATTAAAAAGTGAAAAAAAGAAAGAAAAAGATATGAAATTTGTGTCACTGAAAAGCTAATTTTTTTAACTATAAAACTGAGTAAAAATATTTGTTTTGACTTCATATTTTGGAAAGATATCTTCGGAAAACAGCAAAAATTCGCTTAATTTTTAAATTTTGTGCGTAAAAAATAAAGGTTAAGTATTTCGAAGTTACACCGTTGCCTAGGACCGAAATTTCTATAAATTTGTTTATTTAAAAATGGTCTGCATCTATTCAATTATTTTTTATTTAACTTTTGAAAAATTAATAAAATTTCAAGGAAAACTGCTACAGAAACAAAGTTGGTATCACTGAGAGGTAGAAATTTTGAACTTTAAAATGGTAAAAAGTATATCTCATGGGGGATAAATTGCTCAGAAGTTAATGCGGGAAAATGGCAAAATTTCTGTAAGTTATTAATTATTCGCATGTTTAAGTAACTTTTGCTCTTTAAAAAATTGACAGTAATCTTCCTCTTGTCTTAAATAATAAGTTGTCAAGTGGTTTAGAAGGAGATATGGAACATACATACAATGACTTTTATTTATATTAATATTTGCCGTGCTTTTATTAATTGGAAAAAAAAAGAAAAGTTAAAAAACTTGCAAATAGAAAAAAAATTATTCTTTAGTTTTTATTGCACTTTAACAAAAGCACTTTCAAAAGTTTATATGCACTTTTTTCATACTTCATCAAGCAAGTTTAGAAAATTCAAACCCTGTCATGTGAACCAGTAACAAATAATTGTTAATGATCGCTGTAAACATGATAGAGTTTCCTGTTTTCAGGAAAATTTACACCAGTTTTAACAATTCCATTAGTTTTTTGCTCGATACTAAAATTGCAGTGAAACATCCAAATATTTAAATCAATGATAAAGTTTACTGTTCACCATCGCAAAGCTATCCTGATAACTTTGGCTTCAGGAATAACGTTATTCCTCTCCCTCAAAAGTTTATCCCCCCAAAAGGAACCATCCAAATTCTAATTGCCAGTGAAAACCACAAAACGACCTTGACAAGCAGCTGACTGGCTTCGCTTATTATGAGCGAGTGGTAAAGCACTAGCGATTTCCTACGTCGGAGCCGGTTTTCGGTTAATAAACAGAGAGCGGTTTTCGAGCAATTATCGAAGAGCGAATTTCTGCGACGCAGCCGGTTTTAGAATATTCATCAGAGAGCGACTTTCTACGTTCCAGCCGGTTGAAGTTTTAAAACAGCCGCTTAATCGTTTTTCTTGTATATTTCAGGTTAATTTTAACCGATTTATCTGAAATTTTATATCTGGCGATTTTATTATGCAGAATTAATTAAAAGATGAAAGATTGGGGGTTGCCTTTGTAAAATTTGAAAATGAGTTTAATATAAATATGGAGAGGGCCCTTATGGAAATGCAGTTCACATATTTTTAAAGAGAACATACTACCAAATTGAATGACATAATTTCCTTGAATTTTCATTTGTAGATTGCGAGTAATAAGAAGTGTTCGGATACTTTTTTATATACCTTTAATCACTTCAACATGTGCTGGAAGCTAGTGATAAAATTTGCAAGTTGTGTATTTAGTACAAAGACCATCCACCAATTGCTTATTTTAGCTTGTTGTTATTTGAAAGGAATGCTTACTGCGATGAATAAAAGTATTTATCTGATTTCAGCACTAAAAAGCCTGCCTGATTTTTGCCATAACATTTTTTAAAAATACAATATTAAGAAGTGATATTACAGTATCCATACTATAGACAGACTAATAATCTTATTCTGTGTCAAGTCTGGTTTTTCGATTCCTAAAGAGAAAAAACTTGTGGAGGTTTAAAAGCGAAACTCTACCATGTTTTACTTTTCACCACCATGGTGTCTTGTTCCTTTCACCAGGTTATAAGTACATTACTTCTTATTTAGGGGAAACTATCGAGACTTGGCCCAACATGATTTTCTAAGATTTTGAGACAGTTGGTAAGTTGTGTGTACTATCTCTATTTGACCGTGGGTCATATGGTCTATTGTAAGGGATTTTCCATTCCAATCTGAGAGCCATTGTAATTGTGTGTAAGTAAATATGTTTTGGGAACCCAGAAGTAAATCTTCCCATTTTAACTCTTCTGTGGATAGGAAGTTTACTGTTTAAGGTATAATGAATTAAAATATTATTGAATTTTAAGCATTCTACAATCAATAATTTGGTATACGATGTTGTGCAATATCTCAATTCTAAGTGGTTCAATCTTTAGATAATTTAGAAAAAGTAAAGTTAGGAAACTGAATCAAACTGAATAGCTATATTAGCAACCCTTCGCCTTGATTATCGGCATGAATGGTAGTTTGATATTTGAGTTTTATATGGAAATTATGATTTAAAAAACATTTTTAATAATTATTTAAAAAATGAATTTATTTTTAATACGATAATTACAAATAATACAAAGAATTATATTAGACACAATTTTAAAAAGAATTGAAAATTATTTTTCCATCTTTTCTACGCTTCCAACTAAATGGTTTTTATTAATTTACTATCTTAATAAAAACTGTTCAAACCGCTTTTTATCGTTTAGTTTTATTTAACATTTCGCCATTTCGTTTAAGCTGTTTGTTTGTTGGTTCGAATTTTCTCGTGGAATACATTTGTCTTCTTTTGCTTTTTGGTTTCAAAAATATTAGTATAACCGAGTAAGTACAATAAGCTTTTCAAACTTCTGGTTTTGTACAACGTTTTTCAGTTTTTCTTTTGTTACTATTCTGTTCTATTCTTATTTTCCGAAACCGACAAATTTACACTGCGCTAATGACGTTACAGAGTTTCCAGTTCTTTTGCTATAATTTTTACCATTTAATAAATTCAATATTTTGTTTGTTTTTTATTTTGAAGTAATTTTATGTAATTTAATAACTAGGTTTTTATTAATTATATGAAGTTTTATAATTGCCCCATTATTTAATATTCATTATTAGTTACATTTACATTTTTTGATAATTCAGATTTTTTTCATTTCAGTAGTGTGCAACTAATATCTGTATATTGCTTACATTCAAATTATCGAATGAATTTAAGTATTATATGCATGCGGAGGTAAGTTCCCCTAACCTTAGGGATACTTGACCCTAGTTGATTTCATGAAATATATTATTTTTATTGATTAAAGGAATTAACAATTAGGGATAAGTACATTTCTTATTTTTAAGAACAAATCCTTTTATGATGCTACCAATCAAAATATTCGCGAAATATAAGAAAAATTAAAATTAGGGTCAAATTTCCCTTACTTTATTTCTTAATTTAAAGAGTTCGTTGCCGCTAACGCCATTTGACTCAAGCCTGTGATTTACACCTATCTAATTATATCCCTTCTCTAAAATAATTAAGAGATAGTAAAGAAGGGGTAATCTAATATAATTGAGTGTCCAAATCACAGGTGTGACTCATGGCAGCGAACATGTTAATGACAGGCATTTTAAGTTTTAAGAAAAATTTGTAATCAAACATAGTTTTTCACAGTTTAAAATAAATTATATAATTGAATACAAATTGGTTGGCCAAATCAAGGTTTTAGCATAAAAATGTATTTTACATTACAGCATTGATTATCTATCCGCATTTATTTTTTAAAATATCGAAATCTGCAATAAGGATAGTTTTAGAATAATTGACAACACTGGAGAAAAAAGGAAAAAAATCAAGGAGATTAAAGGATGCAATTAAATTTGTGCCGGAAAAATGATGACAGATTTTCAAATTACAAAGTGGAATAAAGATGTTCATTAAATATTAGCATAATGAATATATTTTTAAATGAATGAACCTTTCATAAATTATGAAGTCTTGTAAATAACTTGCTTTTATGTATAAAAATTTCAGTTTTAATTATTTAATCTTATTGTTTCATGTGATTAAAAGTCAATTTCTCATTTATGTTTTTTTAATAAGTCCAGATCAAAGGTGCAACACACCCGGTCATAGATACAACACTATGTTGTATCTTTGACCACCGTGTAAAGTTTAAAAAAATAATTAAAAATGTTTAAACTGAAAATTTTGGTCTTTTAAAATATCTAAGAAATGCAAAACAAAGCAGAGTTTAGGTTAGCACTCACAACAAAATAGTTAGATTACAAATTAACACAATAAAAAATTAATACTGAAAATCAGTCAAAGGTATAACACTCTCCCCTACGCGAAACAAAAAATTAAAGTGAAAGTTAACTGTGTACTTAAGTGGATAATAAGGCTCGACATTATGAGCAACATGAAAATAATATTCCTTTTTCTTAATTATTAGACAGAAAAATGAGCAGTCGAAACAGTAAAAATTACCGTGAAAGCTAACTTTGTACTTTTGAGAATTGATGGGGCTCGAAGAGGCTTCTTTCAGAAGAACGTTTAAGGACTTGGCTGGAAATGAAATCACTTCATCAGTCGAAGCTCCTCTCTCGGTGAAGCAAAAATATTCCATCCAGTTATTATTGTTGAAGAAAGGCGTAGCCTCTTTCACAGCTTAAGCAGAAGAAAAAAGAAATTTCAAATCAAAGCTAAATAATGCTGATTTTTTCTTTTCTGAAAAATAAAGTTTTTGGAATAAGAAATAATTCATGAGTATTTTTTAACAATATTTGTTTATTTATAATTACTTTTATTATTTTAAAGCGTGAAATTTAACGGTGTGCAATACTTTGTTGGGTCATTGCTCTTTATGAATTCACAAGGCTCAGCTTCACGCAAATGGTGTAATTCGTCGTTTAACATGATCTGATAAGAATATACGTCCTCATAGTTATATCATATGCTAAAAAAATTGAGACATATTCGTCAGTGGTTGAGCTCCTGGACACAAACACGGAGTGAAGCCCTCGTAAATAAGGTTTTTCATAGTCTGATGAAAGTGATTTCTCAAAGAAAAATCTGGAAATCTATATATGAATTCACCTACTAGTTAGAAAAAAATTATTAAATTCACTCTAATCAAGTAAACCCTTTTAAAAAGATAAAAGGAAATGAGTTGCATTTTATTCACAGTGGATAATATTTCAAATGATCAAAAATGTTATGCCGAATTTTCCATGTTGTTGACTGATGTTCATTTCTTTTTAATATTGGCATTACAATTCATTATTATTTCTTTTCTGTGTAAAGCACTGTAAAGGGAGGGGCTTGAGAACACAGGAAATGAATTTAGCTGTAATTTATAAGCTACTCACAATTTCTGATCAACACATAAAATAGCTGGGTGCAGTGCCCATTAGCCAGCGGACATACCACCTTGTTAAGCAACCTCAGAAACACTATGCTTCTGATAATATTTTGACATATCTCTCAACTGCTTGTGTGTAACATGGAAACATTTCATTCAAATACTTCACCAGACCGAATAAGGGAATTGATTTCGTAATCACTTATGCCTTGCGACACCGGAGAAGGAGTTAAACTTCATTCATTTGAAATTGTTCGTATCTTCCGTAGGAAAAATATCCTTAAATTTCTGATGGTTTGCTCTTTGCGACTGATTGCCATGATGAGAATTATACTTTCAGCATCTTCATAAAATGAATTGGATTCGTTTATAGGCCAATAGATTTAAGTAAGTTTTCAGAAATGTAACTAGTTGAGTTAATTCCTTTAACAATTCGTCAGAAGGGTTAGCGTACGGCATAGTTTGGTAGGGCGGAATATGGAATACGCCAGGTCATTTTTTTCGAACTCTGCTTCATATTTATACCTATTTTGTTTAGTTTATTACTTTAATCTGTTCAGGAACCCCGTGATACAGAAAAAAGGATTAAAAGATAAAATAGCAAAAGAAGAAAACATATTCGACATATGTTGAATAAATGAGCATCTCCCGCTAAATAGTTTCAATTTATGGTCGATGCTTAGTTGGCCCGCAGCTGTATAAACTTTCTGACGGTTTTCATTGAAAGAGTCGAAAAGTCCTCTCACTCTATTTAACTTCTCAAATTTATGCGTTTATCCGTCTTGTCTTTGTCTTCGAAACTGATGGTAGCGCAGAAGTTTCTGCATACTCAGTTCGCAGACGTGACTCGAGGGCACAAAAAGGCTTTGATATTTATGTTAACAGCTATACAGGAGAATTAAAATTAACACTATAAGCGCCGAGCTTTCTCCTTATCTAGAAACGCCAACAGCAGTCAAATTGACTGCTCAATGAATTAAATGCATTTCTTAAAATTGAAATGTTTTATACCTTTTTAAAATACTTTTATCATATTATAAATGAGAGTTGAAGCCTCTTCTTTACGTGAAAGAAGTTCTAGGAAAATCCTTTCATCCTTTGAGGAGATATTTTTAAAAAATACGCAAATCCCAAAGTGTTCACATGATTCTTGTGACCCTCCTATACTTTTAATTAGTTATATTATATTTGAGAGTCATTGCTTTATTTTACGATTCACATTTTCATTTTTTTTACAAGAGAACTTTTTAGAAGAAAGGAACGATGAAAATGGTTTTAATGATTTACTTGGTAGAGCTTAAACTAGATAACATTTTTAAAAAATTGTCTTAATTCATTTCAAAGTTTAAAAAAAATTTCGGGGGATGCTTTTATTATTTAACTCCCTTTTTGAATGTATTGTTATTAGAATATACCATTCTGTCCTTTACGACAGAATTGATAAGAGTTGACGTTGTTCATTCAAGACCGAAATTTAGAAGAAATGTAAAACTGTTCTCAGTTTATGGTAAAATTCATTATAGTTTATAGATATAAGTTGGTGATTTATGAGCTCATTTCTCCTTTTTAACTGAATAAGTTTCCTTTATTAAACGCAAGTAAAGAAAAAAATATTTATTAAAAACAATTTTGAAATGTTTTTCCTATTTAATATAAAATTTGAATGCTTGGACACTGTTATGTCCAACTCATCTAGATAGATGCAAAAACCGAAAGAAATTACTATTATTTAATTATTTTATATTATCAAACGAAAAAAATCTCTGTTTGGTGTAAAATGAAAAAGTTAAAAGGAAGCAGAGGAATTTAATTTCTTTATCTATTTGATATAGTATGCATATAATGTTATGAAAAAGACCTGTATATAACTTAACAAGGTTAAGTACACTATCTGATCAAAAGTGATCGGACACTTTGGGATAGTTAAGATTTTTTAGAATTTCTCCCCGAAAGGCTAAACTGGCATGCCCTGTAACTTCACCTGTGAGAGATAGCTCTAACTCAATTTGTAAAAGATTCGGTCCTGAGGGCAATTAAGGAGGGGTACCAAAAAAGGGATGAGAGCGAAAGAAGTTTTAGCCATCCTGTTTCTGAAAGACTGATAACGCGATGATCTTTCATCAATGGTTATGCATAGTTGGTATAATGTTTACATGCATTTTCGTAAACTAGCACAAATATTTGGGGAGTATGGTTTTCTAAAATCCCAAATTTTCCGATATGTATTTTGTTATAAAATGCAAGAGTGTTCCCTGAATTATACAACACTACAGAAAAGTGACAATATGTTGAGAAGCATTGGGTAAAAAGATTTGGAAAAATACTTTGAATTTGAAAGATAGAATATTATGTAGTAAATAATTTTTACTGCATGTGCGAATATAGCGTAATGTTTCTTTCAATTAGTTAAGAAACCATACATTAGGACAACTTTTATAAAATTCCTAGTCGAATACCGATCAAGATTTAGAAAAGATATCCGCATTCAGATCTAACAATTTCTGCTTCTAGAAGAAACAAAATGATGAGGTGTATCCACAAACTAATATTTTTAATCTTGAATTTCGAATAATTTTATAAATTTTACAAAGATTGAATGTACTGAATACTCAGGAATACCTATATATAATATTCATAATTTAAGATTGCGGTTCGACGATTTTTGTGATTCAAGTTTAAAATATTGGTTGTAGATAAACCCTCATCATTTCGTTTCTCTTAGAAAGAATCAAAGATTCTGTTCACTCAATGCGATATCTTTCTAACTCTTAATGATATTCGACTGGAATTTTCATATAAGTTGTCACCTTACCTGGCGGGCTGGAGAGGAAAATTATGCTATATCTCGCATGCGCAGTAAATATTTATTTACTACAAATGCTCATATTTTTCTATAATATTAAGTATTTATTCCAAATCTTTGTCTACAATGCTTGTCTAACATGTGTCACTTTTTCTGTAATTTTCGTAAAATTTGGTGGAAAACTCTGCATGTTATATGCAAAAACAAGCAGTGAAATTTTTTTAAGAAACCTTTATATCTTTGAATATTTGTGGTGTGTTTGACAATGCATGTAAATATTACTCATCAAATATGACCATTCTTGAAAATTACATCGCGTTGTCTTCCTGTGAAACAGGATGCGGTCCGATACAACCTTCATCCCCTTTTCGGTAGCGATGACCTCGTGACCAGATGCTTTGCTGTAAATGTGACTTGGGTCTTTTCTTTACATGGTAGAAGTTCAAGGACAGTCGTTGCTTATAGTAAAATCTACTTGGTTTTGGTAAGGTATGTTTGAGTACGTGGTCCTTAAATCAAGTAAGCACAAATTAAATTGCCCTGAAAATACCGCAATAATATTTTGGGCCCTTGAGACCGTTGGAGGTAAGGTCTATCATTGACTCATTTTGGTTCCATAGGGAATGGAGTGTAGGTGTATAATTAATCGCTATAATGCATTTTTAGTGTAAATATCATATACTCCATCATTCACCCATATGGCTTGTTGCGTTTCTGGCGGAGTTATGATGTTTTACGATGCCATGATAGACACATCGTCAACCAGACTCAAGAGGGGTTTGGTGCAAAATATTCAAACCTACAATCGGTGGCAGATTAGGTCTGGCATTATGATTGCCTTGGGTAGAAGAGGCCTATCGTCGCCAACGCAGGGAAGTACATGGTATAAAACTGACTAATTTATTTGACAATTTTATTCTTTCAATCACAATAAATTCCCTTATTGAATGCTTGTTATTTATGTAAAATTGCCCTCTGCAATGATCTTGCTTTAGCGTTCATATTTAGGTTGTTGCAGTGTTTCTTTTCGTTTCAAACATTTTTTATACATATTTAGGAAGATCTGTTAACAGTTTTAGTAGTTATCACTTAAACAGTGTCATTGTCCTTCAGCAGGTGTTTCCAATATGTTTCGATTACCACTGAAAAGACAGTACGTTTCCCTTGACTTTTCTTGTAGTATATACTTACCAAATATCAGCATAATTTGTGATCTGTGGTAAAATTTATCGAGCCTTTTCTGTAGTAGATTTTGTTCAAAATTATACTTAAATCTAGGAGGAAAGGTTTTTTTATATTATCTTTGCTTGTTTAAAATTATAAAGATCCTGCAAATTTCATTTATCTAAGTTCTTGCGTTTCTGATTTACTGTTTTATTATACATACCACGAATAGATAAACAGTCTTTACACGTTAACGGATTTGGTTAAAAAATTGATACAAATCTACAATTTTATTTATATAAAGACCATGTGCCAAATATCATTTAACTTTACTTCTGCAAAATAGTAATTTCAATATCTTCGCTTAAGGCGAAACTTCGATTTTCAGAATATATAAAGCAAATTAGCATTGACCGTGGGAGGTGTAGGCTCCTTCATCAATTACATGGTTCTTACAACAACATAAAAGCCTTTGTTTTTTGGAAAGCAGTAAATATGAAACTACCGGTTCTTTATTGTTTTAACGAAATTATTTAACTACTATTCCATTTGCATTATTTTTAGACATTTAGTCGTATTTAAAATGAAATTTCTTACTTCAAATCAAAAGATATGATAAGCTAAATTTCTGCTGCTAATTTAAAGTTTTCTATTGCAGTTATTTAATTCATTGAAATAAAAATTTTTACTTTTTGGCATTTGAATTAATTTGCATTAAAATCATTAGTTACCTGTAGATTGCATCCATCAAAGTATAAAAAAAGTTACTAGACAAATAAACAAGTATTTTTGAAATAGATAAAAAAGACGATTTAACAATGATGAATTTCTTGTATGATCGTTCATCCAACATTGGGTTTAACAGATTTCGCAAGTGTTTGAGTGCAATAACTTTGGTATAACAGAAAAACAGTAGCCTTTGGCAACATGCTGGGAATTTCTCCTCTCAGAGATCAGGTTTCAACTTCACCTACCCTTCTCGAGATGATGTAAGCCCCTTCTCTGGACTTTAAGAAAACCAAGAAAGGGTCAGACAACACTGCTATGCGAACTCTTTTGTGAATTCCCCTCTCCCCATAAGGCGCAGGGGAAGGGTGAATCACCCTCTAATAGCTCCCGACCTTTAAAGGGTGGAACGAAAAAAACTTTTTTCTTTCTTTAACTTTAATATTAATAGTGCATAAAGTTGCCTTTTGTGCAGGAAGAGAAAAATAAGATTTGATGTGATCAGAACATGTCTTGAGGTGCCTCAAATACGATAAGAAGTTAAATGTTGCTCTAGCACAGCCTTTTTCTATAATTTCTCATTTGCAGTAAAAAAAAGTTCACATAAAATATTTTGTACTTTTTTATTACAAATTGACACCCATTTTAAGTGCCCAGAAACCTTGTCAGCATATAAAATATTAATTATTAACCAAAACATTACGAAATCGGTTATGGATAAGAGAATAAAAGCTGTTTGTATTAGTTATTTCTGTTATACATTGGACGAAAAGCAACACAAGTACTTATGCATCTTAATTGCTACTGTATGAGTAAAGATGTATTTTTTTTTTTATTATTTTTTATTGATCAACCGATAATTAATAAAGTTAACGGAGAATTTTTAGTACTGCGAGATGGAAATTTGTTTGTGGAGCAGTTCTTTGCCGACTCAATAAATTTAATATTTATTTTTTGCTTACAACCGTATTTTTTTTCTTGTATTATCTACCACAAAAGAGCAGCAATAAAATGTGTTTAGTTCATCTATTCGTTTTAGAGAGATTGGGTAATTGGGGTTTAATAGGGAGTAGCATTTCAGAAGAGCATTTAATGGCATAAAATGACAGTTTGGTTTTGTTTGTTTATTTAGCATACTCTTTTAGGTTTTAAATCGATAAAACCATATGAATTATTCTAAAATTATTTTAATAGTAAAAAATAAATTTATAATGATTTAACGCTTGGAATTAAATTCATCAAAATACAATTCTTAAAAAAAAAATCAATAATTTAAGTATATAGTCATATATTATATTGCGAAAAATATTTGTTTTGTATGAAAATTTTATTAATTTGATGTAAACCATAAGGATACAATTTGTGATGCCAAGGGGGAATGTGCTCAGTATTAAATCAGTGTGAAGGTTTCTTTAAGTTATGAAGTGAACACATATTTTGTTATGCAGTTACTAGCTTTTATTACAGCCAATTGGAATAACACCTAAAATCAAGGTATATTCTTAGCTTTCCAACAATCTAAGAAACCACGCAATTAAATATTTGTTTATATTAAAATGGTTTAATTTATTGCAACGTGAAAATATTGTTTGGCCAAATTATGCATAAATATCATTAAAATTTATTAAAGTTAGAAAATTGTTCAACAACAACCCTCTGAGTGTTTCACACGTATTTCTACGATTGATGACAGACAACCCCAAAATCGTTAAACACGCATTTCGATGAACTTACCCCGAAATCGGTTTTGCACTGAATTTTGCGTTCATTTGTGAACTGTCTCTAAAATGTAACACACGTACTTTTCCTAATTTACTTCTTGGTTTTATGACATCTTGATTGATTATCCGGGGAGAACTGGAGTCAACTGTGAAGACTTAATAAGAGATGTACTTGTTGCAAGTGGAAGTGCTTTAGGATCCGAAATCCCTCCCCTGTGGTGTAAATTTTAATACTATTTGCATTGAGGTTATATTTCCGGAAGAATTGCAGTGTCAGATTTTTTTTTTGTTTAATGTCAATACGGTTTGATGCTATAATATGTTTCCAAATTACTATTCTTTTAATACAATTTATGTGATATAAGATTTTTCCAATGCCTCATCTTTAGATCCACCATCGAATGGTTACGTAAAGTAGATATTGTGGTTTAGAGTAAAATGGAATTTTGTTCCAATACCATTCAAGCATAAAATTGAAAGCCTAAGGGGAAGCTAAAATCTGCTATTTATATGGGTTGTAAACTTCTTTCCTTAACTCCATCTACTGTTTTTGCATTTATAAAAAATAGTAGAATTAAATTTTGTCAAAAAAATAGAAACAGGATTTTAAGGTATATGAAAAAAAATGATGCAGGTATTTTTATTGACTTTATCTTTCAGATCAAATCCAAGAAAATTTCAGTTTACAATTATTTCATTATATATTTGATTTTATTAAAAATTAGGCTCACGGGTTTAAGTATGATTTTTGGGCAGAACGAATTTTAACTTCATTGTGTGCAACATTTTAGAAAATATGTTTTGATTCAAAAATTACAATGAAAAATTCATTTCCGAAAGATGAGTATCATTTTATTAAATAATTTAATGGCCGGAGGTATTTTAGGTCACTTCGAAAAAATAACGTACATGAGTAAAATTAAAGAAAGTGGAAAAAAATTTTATTTTTTTGTTGTAAAATATTTTTTTTTTTGTTAAAGGCAGGGAAAATATAGTTTAGATGAAAACGTTATCGACTAAATTTAATGTTTGGGTGTGTGATCTTATCAGACTTTTTAATAATCTTATTATGAAACGATAATATCTGCAACAACTCTCTTACGTTTATTTGAATAATCAATGAAGATGTTTAATTCTTGCTTAAAATAAAAAGAGACAAAAATATTTCTCAGAAAATATTATACAGATACTGTATTTGCGCAGTGGTTCAGCGAAGCACAATTTTTTTCCCTGATGTGTTATTCTTCTATAAATGATTAAACTATATAGCTAAATTGAATTCTTTCGGTAAATGCATGCCAACTACCAGGATTCATTCATGCTCTAGGAAAAGAAATCCACTAATATACAGAAACCATTTAGTCACATCAGATCCATAATAACAACTTTGAAGACTGATCTTTCAGTAATAATAGCGGATCTCTGGCTTTGGATTATTTCAAAACTCAAATCACCTGCTAGATCATGTGTTTTATTTACGAGTATCTTATGCGTGCATGCTGTAATTTGTAGGTGTAATTTTTTTATAAGGTATGATTTATCTGCTCAATTTTCTTCATTCTGAACTTTAATAAATATTTCAACTGTAAAATAAAATATTTATTTTCTCTTGACATTTTATTTTATTTAACTTATTTGAAGAGTAAGGGTCAGTTTTAAGCTTGTTAAATTTGCTTTATATTTTCGAAAAAAGGAGCAATTTTGATACAGAGCAGCCCCAAACTTTTTTGTATTCCCTCACGAGGGCAATGAAACATCTATGAAGTGTCACTATTTTGTCGTCAATTAACCAATTTTTTACCAATGATACCATTTAATAACTTTTATTTGATCTTAAAGAGCTTTGGAATTTGTCAAGTATTTCTTCAGTGAATCAGAAATCATGCTATACCCACTGGCGGATTTTTTTTGTCAATTATGTAGGGACACAGGCATACAAGAGTGCTGTGAGGCCCCTCCCAATGTCGAAGATAATCTTCGGCTTAGTATTACGATATAGATCGAATAGGTTTTGAGGCCCCTAGATGCGAAAAGAGGCGAGCACCTCTAACACTTACCTGTCACGAAAATCGCCACTGTATATACCAGTCCTCTGCTACACGACCTTTCTCAAACTGATTATCTATCTGTTTTGTCACATGTTTTCACGTACAGATAGACGCAACCATCTATTAAAGCTTACTGTATCAGGGAACATCTTATACTGCTGATACTAATCTGTGAGAGTCTGATATTATCTACTGGCTCAACTGTGTAGAGATTATTTCAATTATCATTGAAAATTTGTATTTCTTTGAACCCAAAACTATTTCTAAATG
>BGPR01013284.1:25133-42206 GCA_013235015.1 Araneus ventricosus
TATATATATATATATAATGGCATTGTTTTTAATCCTTAAAATTTTGTAAATTAATTTTAAATTCATAGAATAATATGCTGACGAGTAAATAAAGTGAAGTCACGGATATAAAAAAACTAAAAATATAAAATACAGCCAGCAGCTAAAATACAAATATTAATAAACGGCAAAAAATTTAAATCACAAAGATCTTAAAAATCATCAACTTTTATGCAGCTTCAATAATGTTCACTTTATTAGATATTCAAAACATGAAAAATAGGTATACGCGCCTAACCGGTGTGTATTTTTGTCATTTGGTGTTGTTGACACGAGCAATGTGCAGAAAATAGATCCCAACTGCCCATCTTGAAGACCTGAAGTGTTAATTTATCACACAACAGGTGGGCTCTCCGAAGGCAGTAAGGGCTAATTTGAATAGGATCCTAGCTGAATAGAACGGATTCTCGTGGTTAGTCCCTTCGAGGGGTTGCTGATTACCCATGGATCAGAGGGGGGAAGAGACTGAATCCGCTGCGCTTTTGGAACATGTTCTGTTCGGAGGAGGGCGCACTTTTAAAACAGATAAGGGGTCTTCGAACAATCGCTTTTCGAGTCGCTTTACAAGGGAGACCGAACCACTCAGAGGGTTAACATATTTGGGAAGGTAATTTTTCGCACTTTCAGATGGTTTTAAAAGTGATATTTGTGTTGTAATATTTTAGCAGTTATTAAGTTAAGGCCAAAATTTCGCTTAATTTTTAATTAGTAAGAGATTCAGGGGGATTTTTGAGGACTTTTGTAAAAATGCTCCTCTAGTTGGGTTCTATCAATGGCGCAAAATTCAGTTTTACGCAATTTTTTTTCCGTTTCAAGACCTTCATTGCCTGAGGTAGAGCGCTAACACACACAAATTATCTTTTATTATTAGTATGGATACCTATGTCATATTTGATTACATTGTTAAAAACATTCCTGAACTACTTCGATAAGGAAAATTCCGTGATTACAAAATGAGAAACCCTGTGTTTTAACCTAAAACCTTTCGATTACCAAACTGTCGTCTGAACCCCATCTATTTACAATATGAAACTGGAAAATAAAAGGGGGGAAAATTAAATGGAGTTGCCCAATTTGGACCCTGTGCCTAGATTGTAGCTGTATTATAATTTCAATTCAGTAACATTTTTGGGCCTTAAAATAAACGAATTATGTTGTAGCGATGTAAATGCCGTGTACGAAATCGTTTTTAAGAGGAAGCTTTATGTGTTTATAGTTAAAAACACGTGTTTAGATTTCAATATCATCAATTAAATATTTTAAGAAAAAATTAATAGACTTTTCGGTGTTATAAATTTAGTCTCGGAATACGTTATTATATATTCCGATAGGAAACTTGATAGAATGTAATTTACTATAATAATTTTATTAAAATAGTTTAAAAATAATTTTAGGGGAATTATCTTGTTTGTTTTGGCATTAAATAAGAGATGTCACTTGAAAACATAGTATTTGCGCCTCTCACTTTCGATTTAATTTTTCATTGTTTTATTATTTTTCTTTTTCCACAAGAAAATTTTCTATCTAACAGCACAGTAACTTTTCGAATAATGATTATTTTCAAATACCTATCTCAATAATTACGACGCTTTCAAATAAACTCAGAAAAGTTCATGATAATTCGTAAGATCTATTTTTAACTGAACTGTATTAGGAAAACTGTTCTAAATTTTTGGAGCGCTATGGAAATCTTATACCTAATGATACGCTCGTTAAAACTTTATTACCCCTCTGTACACTGAATGCATTGAGATAAAATACATATATAAATGCATCACCAATTGAAGATAGTGATCGAATAATTAGAACACTTAACTACGATTCGCGAACAAATTTATTCTAGATGTTGAGCGTTCGAAGTTCTTACGATTTCTAGTTGTTTTAGATGACCCTCGTTAGAATTAATCAGAATATACATTTTCATTTTCGCTTCTTGTATGCAGAATAATACAGGCTTCAGTAACACTAAGAAGCCAGTGACTCATTCTCAAATTTCTTCGGCACGAATTCGAAATGTACAGATATTACAATATTATATTAATAACAACTCCATACGATTTTCTCAAATATACTGGGTGATAATTTTGTTGTAAATTTAAATCTAAGTTTTGTTTTCTTATTTGGGAGAATCAAAGACGCTTTCCTGATTTTGATAAATTAACAATTATTCGGAAATATATTTGTCAAGAAATTTAAATGTAAAATGACTCTCTCTCTCTTACTAAGATTGTGAATTCTGCAGATTCTGATTCTAGAGCAGTGGCGAATCCAGGATTTGAGTCTGGAGGGGGCTGAGGTCATAAAAATTTTATATCGTCGTGACGAATGCCGAACCTCATGGCGTATATAAGCCAAAATGCTTTAACTTTAGACTTTATTTATCTGATAATAAGTGTCATAAAGAAAGCTACAATGCTTTCGATAATTTAATAAAAAACACAATGAAATAACAAACCAAAAAAATTGATTTCGACAGCGTCAACGCTACAGATACGAGTGGAATGACTACAAAAATGGGAAAATTTTCGACCCTGTCAAGTTAAAAAGAAATGTTGTCACAGTTTTTGTATTATTATTTTTGGAAAAAGGTAGATTAAGAACAAACAGTTGCAATGATTTTTAAATAAAACCAAGAATTCTGTTTTAACTCCGGGAGGGGCTGCAGCCTCATAGCACACCCCCTGATCTTTTCGTCAAGCGATTTGCAAACAGCCGGGGGACCTCTTTTTCCTCTACAAGCCATGTTGGACCCTTACAATAGGAGAAGGGGAACTTTTCTTTGAAGGCCACGCATGCCTGCAATCACCACCGCCTCTTCACCCCCACATAAAGATATGCTTTTGTCAAATTTCAGTCTTGGATGGGGTCCGAGGTAAGCTTGGGGACGAATCGAAGAAAGTTTCTGACTAACTCAACAGAGTTGAAAAACGTTTGGTTAGAAAACAATGTTATTTTGGAAACTGATAATTATAAATGAAAGTTATTGCCTTATTTTGGAATATTAAGACCAATACTTTAAAAATTAAAAAAAATTATTCAAAATTTTAAATGTACTAAGCGACACATCCTGAAGATTGTTGCTAAAACATTTGATCCAGTTGGATTTATTTATCTGTTTGTAATTAGAGTGAAATGTTTATTGCAGCAATTTTGGAAATCTCCTGATGTATCCATGGAATTTTGGGCTTTGGGACTTTTAAAAAGAGTATTATCTAAACGTCGAACTAAAAGCCTTTTGTGGTCTTTGGAAAATTGTTTAAGAGAAAAAGGGAAAAAATACCTCTTCCGATGTACAAAAGCCATTAATACTATACAAGTTACGGTGCAGAAAGATATTTAAGACTAAGGGTTATCAAACTGAATATTTAAAACACAAAAAATTATGTAAAATAGTTCTTAAAATACCACAAAAAGAGTCTAAAAATGTGCGAACAGCCTCTGTACCTGATATTTTACAATAAAATCAAATGCATTTTAAAATGAAAAAATTTGTTAAAAATACGCATGAGAATATGAAAATTATCTTATCCTATATTTAAAGTCTGAAAATTTATCCAACAAATTTATAGAAAGAGTTTAATTCAGATTGGGTTAAAAAACTTACTTTTTATTATTTTCTTTTTATTAATGATTTATTGATTTTATAGAAATATATCCATACGCTTATAAAAAAATTATTCATTTGAAATGTCTATAGAAAATAATTCACATTTTTTTCAAATTGTCGATTCAAAAAGATTGTGGTGAATAAGTTCCTAAAAACTAAAATTTTTAAGGCTTTCTGAACTTATAGATATTTTGATATGTATCTAAACTTACGTATGTACACTAAACTTACATTTTAACCGCAGCAACATCTTCCTCACCAGTTTAATGCTTTTTTCCCAAACCAATTTTAAAAAAGACCGTTAAATTATTTAATATAACCATCAAAAAACAATATAAAAACTGTAAATATTACCGATTTATCCAAAATTCTGATTAAGACCGTAAATATGTATGATTTTTAATTATTACATTATTCTTTTTATTCTTTTTCATAAGGTCATAGTAGCCTAGTAGTAAGATCTCGGCTTCGCAGCCTTTGGGATCCAGGTTCGAATCCCGATTCACTAACTACCGCCGTATTTTTAGGCCTGGCACACGTTAAGTATGTCGGAGTCAGACGTCCTTATGCGGGTGGGGCGCGGAAGTTTGGAGAAGGAGGTGCCAGCTCAGGTGTCCTCTTCGTTATGCAAACGCAGTTCAAAATTACCAAGTCTGTCCCGAAGTAAACCTCGAGTTGCTTTAAATGATATAACTAAACTAGACTATAATAAAGTATTTTTTTCACAGCTGATCTATTAGATTAATTGAAAGATTAGATTATAATTTTAGGCTTTGTTTCTAATTAACCATATTTATAAAACTTCCTTTTCTTTATCATTGATTTCTTTGTGCTTTTACACTTGTTTGGATTTCTATTGATTTAATTTATAATACCAGAATGAGAACTTTTATGTATCCTCGTTCTTTTATTGTAGGAATAGTCTTTCAAAGGTTATTATATTAATAATAATAAATAAGAATTATGATTTTAAACATTATTAATTTTATAAATATTAATAATTAATTATAATAAATATTAATAATTTTTGAAATACTTTGAATGAAACATTTTCAGAAGGCCTGTAAATATTATTTATGAATTGGACAGTAAGGAATTCTGTTAATCATATGAAAAATAAAAATTCCTACAAGAGATTGGAAACATACAATACGGAGATAATAGGAAAACTTAAATTGTAAGAGAAACTGACTCTGCAGAAACTGGATTTCCAATCTGCAGTTTTCTCTCTAATCACCTAACAGTTTTATATCTTTATCCATTTAGAAAACTTTCTACGATCTTCTAAATGAATTAAAGCCTTTAAAAATTGTTCTCTTATTATCACTAAAGGCACGAGATAAGAAATACTTAAATAATGGAAGTAATTCAGAAGGAATAAAATTTTTATTTTTGACATCGTATGAATCAAAATGCTCAGAATATAGACCATATCTTATTATTTTAATAGCAAATAGGAAAGAACCAGAGAAAACCTTCGAGTTACGAATTTGAGCTAAAAACTTTGCAATTAGCCATCACAGTAAAAGATTTTTTAAAAATTTCCAGGAATTGAAAAATTATCCAAGGGTTATTTTTAAGGATCCGAGGAAGATGACATCAATATTATTATCACAGTACATGTCAACAAAAGTTTAAAAAATCGTATCAGTCGAACCAGTCAGTTTCGATTTATTATTATTATTATTATTTTTTGGATTTGTTTCATTAGTTTTCTTTTTCCACGAGAAGTTTTTATGTCCAACAGCACAGTAACTTTCTCGAATAATAATTATTTTTAAAATACTTACCTCAATAATTACAACGTTTTCTAATAATCACAGAAAATTACTTGCTAATTCGTAAAATCTCTTTTCAACTGTACTGTATTAGGGAAAGAATTCTAAAATTTTTCGTGTTCTATGGAAATATTATACATAATGATACTCTCGTTAAAACTTTGTCTCTGTAAAGTTAATGTACTGAAATAAAATGAAGATATAAATGTATCACGAAATATTGATACAGTAATTAGAAAACTTACTATGATTCACGAACAAATTTATTCTATATTTTTTTCAGTGTTTGAAACTTTTTTTTGTCATTTCCAGTAAAGAGAAATAATTAGTTAAAGAATCGATAAATAGTAGAATATTATTCAGAATTTTTTTCAGAAGAATAAGAATGTTTATATGCTTGAATTGCAAATACTTCTAAATTCAGTGAAAAATGCTTGTTTTTAGTAAATATTTCAAAAGCAGCATTTACATTATGAAATGTTCTACCTTCAAGTTTCAAAGTTGTTCGTCTCAATTGTCATCACCTTGCGAAATTGAAGATGGATATACTCAAATGAACATAAATAATGAACATTTAGATTAATTATTGTTACTCTTTTCTTCAAAATACATGGTGAGATATACTAGGCATTCGCGATGTTGTGAACAAATGGTTTCAATTAAAGTTCTGTAAAATAAAGTTTAAACCAAATTTTGATTTAAAGGAAACTTCCATAAGATTTATTTATTTTTCATAAAAATAATTTTATCTTGATATAAATTTTTGTATTTATTTTATTCATGAAATTTGTTTTATTTATATATTATTAATTCTTTGTCTTGTTCTCTCACTATTTTATAAGCTCTTTGATCTTGCATGCAATACAATCTTCCAATTTTCAGTTAAAAATAAGGTTAATAGAAAATGTGTATTTCACTTCTCAATGAGAAGACTTGCATATGCAATATGAAAATATTTGCTTTTTTCAGTCGGCAAAGTTCATCAGTCAAGTCGGCATTTTGTCTCATATTATTGTAGAAAAAGATTTTTTACGCCGTCTTAAAATTAAAAAAAAGAATTCTTTTCAATGATAATAATTTAATTGTCGTACATTTTCTTTCCTTAATTTTGACAATTTTTTTAGAATTTTTTTTATATAGCATTTTTAACAATACTTTTCATTGCAGTAAAATTAAAACGGTTCATTGCTTCTACAGATAAATCAATTACTTTGTTTTCTTTAATTGCTAAAAGCTATAAAATGTAGATTCTGTTTATTTTTTCATATTTTTTGCAATCATAAATAGTTCTTCAGTTTTCATTTCATTTCAATAAATTATTTTGTATAATCTATAAACGAACTCCTCATTTTAATGTTAGAATCACATTCGCATTTTTCATGAAGCGAATGTTTCTAAGTATCAAACAAATGAAAGCGTTTCAAGCCGTGCTATTGACCTCACAACCAGCTCTTGTACAAGATAATTTGGTGAGGGGAAACTCCCCATGGCAGTTCTATAGACCTGCGTGTTAAGCAGAAGTCTGGGAGACGTCTGAATGCGTTAAAACTCTTGAGCCTTCCTTGGGAAGAGGCGTGGAGTGTTTCGTGACCATCCCAGGTGTCCCCCTCTGGGTTTAAGGTTACCAAAGGAACATCAGCCAATCACAGATTTCTCCGCCAAACACATTATTATTCGCGCCGAATGATGCAGGATAGCGAGTGAGATATTCCACAACATTATTCTTAAAATATTGGCCGTTTTTCCTGTGCTAATAGGGATTGCTAGTGTTGGAAATTTCCTGAGGCAATCTTGAGCTCGTTTTCCTTTCCAAATAAAGCTCTCTTATCTCCTCAGCTAATTGAAATAGGAAGATATGACTTGTAATATTTTTACAATTCAATTCTTGGTAGATAACGCAGGTATTTGTTCCTGCTAAATCCAACACATTATAGAAAACATGCACTGACCATCTACGTGAAGCAGCCCGAACAGAATATGTACGCGTCATCTGGTCAACGATATCAACCCCACATTTGGTTTTGTTTTAGAACTCTACTGTTTCTGGAAGTTTCTTCTTAGTTTGTGAGTCTACATTTACATTTGGATGCAAGGAACTTAGTAGAGGATATTTTTATTCCTTTTACCCTGATAGACCGTCAGAGTAGTTTCTTGATTCTTTAGTAAGACAGTTTCATACAGCTGGGTTCTTGATTTCCTTACTTCATTTGGAATTTCTTTTCGATGTCTTCTTACTGTGCCCAGGAAACTTCTATTTTTCATTTTAAGTCTTTTAGCCAATGATAGTGAGGGAAAAATAGTTATCCGCTGTCACATTTCTACCTGTATTCATGTAAGGGCTTAGAAGACGCATTACTACATTTTCAGGAAGGCTTTCAGTTTCACTTCTTGATTTATATTTCCAAGATATGGAAAAGCATTGCACATAAACCTGGAGTCTACATCAACTAACATATAAAATTTTATACCGAATTTGTCTGGTTTATTCGACATATACTGAATAAACTTACACCTGGCTTTGGATGGAAATAACTGTTCATCCACAACTAGATTTTCTTCTGGCTTATAGGAAATTGCAAAGTCGTCAATAAATTTTTTTCAGATATCTGAAAACATAGCAAACTTATCAGTTTCTAAACGCTGAGTCCTAGTTGACTTCAAGTCAAACCTTAGATTTTTCATTATATCTCGAAAACGATTGTGAGACATTGTTTCTCGGAAAAAAGTAGGGCCCCTTGTATTATTCCACAGAAAATCATAATCCATGTCATTGCAACCGTATGCTCCTCTTACATAAATAACAGCTATAAAAGCATCAAGCTCTTCTAAAGATACTGTCCAGTTTTCTTCATTATTCAAAACTGCCTCTGCTTAGGTGCATTTTTTTATATGGCGTAACATTGACTCATCCATAAACAACCTCCAAGCACTGGACACATTTCCCTGACATTTCTTTTTGCACATGACGTTGGACCAGGAATTTCCTTTAGCACATTCTGGGCTCCATATTTCCCAACTGTAGTGTAAAAAGCAGAAGTCACAGTCCACTAGGTTCGATCTTTCGAGACATATATAGAACCTTCCTTATGAACACACACACACACAGTGGCGGACTGAGTCTGAAAATCGCTGTTGCCAGCAGTCAATGGGGCCCACTCATATCAAAACTCATATTTTTAATCTATATATATATTTAAATTTTATTTATTATAAATATATTCAATTAAAAATCAATAAATGGACATGATATATTATATAAATTATTATATATTGTTATTATCTATAAAACTGTTATATATGTCTGTGAACAGTAGACCTCGCCCCTCCCCCCAAAAAAAGTCTGTTCTTCATTGCCGTCTTTAAAAGTTTAGCCATTTATTTTCGAAATTTAAATCATTTCCGCAAGTCTCTGTTTTCATCAATATTAATTAACCCTATGAGCCTTATTCCGCCTCAAACCGCCCCATTCGACAGAGAACGGACTCAGGCGGTTTCGGGCGCCTGAATGAATTTAACGGAGAAAAGTGGTTCCTTTCTTTGTTGAGAATCGATCTCCCAAACTCGGGTTTCGTCCACCTGGAATTTTTGTAAAGAAAGGAAGGATTTCATTCTGTTTTCGAGAACGAAAATTTGCTTCCGTTTTTTAAGTACGGGAATTCTCACTCTAGCCGGGTTCAGAGAGTTAAATTACAATTAAATGTGTGATTTTATCAATATTAACAAAATCACAATGAAATGCAATTTATTACTATTACAGGTTTCTATGGAGGCATTATGAACGGAGTTTCATTTGGTAACAATCGTTGGAAAAGCACTTAACATTACATGAAACGCGACTATTTAAGCGGTCCATAATCTTGAAACGGAATAAAAAAAATCAATATCTTTACACATACGATCGTTTTCGTCGACAACAAAGAGCATTCATGCCAAATTCAAAGAAAATCGAATAACGCGTTTGATCATAACAAAACAATTTACAGACAAACAGACTGTATTAGACAAGTCAGTAAATTACAGATAAACAAACTGTTTTCACTCGAACGGTCCAGTGAAAGCATGACCTCGCTTCACTAGTCAAATTACTAATTATAGTATACATGTATTATTACATATTATTCAAAGTAAGAATTACCAAATACAAAAAAATTATGATTGAATTTTAAATAATTTTTGGTGTATGTATAGCTTACTCAAATTTTGAAACTGTACTATTATTTTGAGAATTTTTAAACCGAAGTAAAATTATTGAGCTGACAATGTACCAATTTCAACAATTTTAAAGAATACTTCTTACTTTAAAAGATTAACAACTCAAATTAAGTCAGTAAGCGATGGATTTTACTAGATATCTAGTCAGCTGTTGAATTTACTAGATGGTATGCCAATAATTACTTCTGCATCCAAATCATCCAACAATTCCTTTCCAATAGATAGCAATTTACAGAGAATTCCAAGTTCTCTTCAGAAATTCTTAATTCTTGAATTTCTTAATCTGTTATTTATCTTTAGCTTTGAAAAACAGAATTCACTAATATCATTAGATCATTCATTACGAATACTAATATTATTACAAATATGCTTTGATATCTCAAAAATGGATTTCACTCCTTACAGATAAAGTCTTTTAATATTATTTCAATCGATGCAGGGCTATTAAGAACAGAAACGGTGAAAACGAGCATAATGGTCGGCATAATATAGAAACTCAACTTAACCATAATCGGGACACTCAGCTAAACTAAATCTAAATAATGATATTATTCCAACTAAATTCTAATGAAGAGAAAGATTCTTGGATAATTAGTTTCTATTTGTTATTAAGCGGTTATTCTTAGCATAGGGATTATATTCCCTCACACGCGTTATTTACAAATCCCTTTGATAAAAGAATGAGTGCATAGATATACTAATATTTATGATATTCGGTTGCAATCTTAGCAAAACTGTTTGCAAGCCCCACAGAGATGGAGCACTTTTTCTCTGCGACGAGATCATTACCTGGTTTTCCAGTATATTTTGGCCCAGATGAGACTGACAACACTTTGAATTCAGAAATTTAATTTTGGACATCTACACATTTGTATTTGATTTTAGTACTTTATAATGTAGGGGTGGAAGACAAACTCTCAGTGATGATTTTTATTTTGACTTCGTTCTTCAAGGTCCACCCTACCCAAAAATTAAATTCTACTACTTCGCTCTATAAAGCAGGATTAAATGAGTTCAAACTAAAGCAAGGAATTCATAACAGCAAAGCATATTATTTTTAATTATACACAACAAGAATTCAAATTTGCCTCTAAGTCTAATACCAATAAATTTCTCACCCACAGGGTTAAAATCAATTTTCCGAGTAAAATAACGAAAATATTATGAAAAATGTTTGATTTTAAATTCTTTAGGTTAAATTTTTCTTCTACGGTTCTATCGACAAAGAGTGAAGGAGAAATGTTGTCCATTAGTAGGGTATTTTTTGTAAGAGTGAGGGAAGAAAATTCTTTTAATGATTATTAGTTTAGTGATTTGTAGTAATAATATTTTCGTAATTTCTCATTAAATTTATATCATTACAAAAATATTTTTTTGAATTTATAAAATAATGAAAAATTCATTCTTCTGATATGAGCTTTGAAAGATATCACGAGAGAAACAACAAAATCTTGCTCAATTTTTGATAACTGAAATTTTAATTAACTACAGCACTTTGAAAAGTTGACAGTGATTCTCCTTTTGTTTTGAAAAGCACATGCGAAAAATTTCATCAAGTTGGAGAAAAACTGTAAATTTTTATAAAAGACCAACAATTCCTCTTTACATATAAATAACTGAACTTTTGTACTAAATCACTTTCAAACAAGACAGTTGAAAGCAAGACAATTATAAGTTATAGCTTTATTTTATTTTTTTAAGCAATAAAATCTAACACGAAGAACCATAGTGTTATTTCTATGTTTTACTTCTGATCATGCTTTTGTATGCATATATCAACAAATAATGAAAGAGAATGTATGTGTAGGTTGTTGTCTGTCTGTTTATGTTCTACAGTTCGTTGAATCTAGAACCATCAAATTTGGTACAAACATACTATAAGAGCATAGGAATATGCATTTCGGAAAGCTTTTAAATTTTAATTAATTAAAAATTTGTCAAGAATTTTGAGTTTTTTCAACTATAACTCAAAAAATATTTTCACATAAAAACAATTTTTACACATTATTAAATTTAAAAATTTTTATCTTTCAATATGATGCCAGTTTAGTTGCTGTGCAATTTCTTCCTTAATTTTGCAAATTTAAAAAAATATTTTAAGCATAATATGTAACAATACTTTGAAACGTTCTAACGAAAGTCAATCAACTTTTATTGCTTCAAATCAATAAATCTTATATTTGCCTTCTGATAAAGAAGAAATATGATTTAAAATTTTATTTTCATCTTATGATATAAAAACTGACTTTAATACAATAAATTGTATCCCATTTCACCAGTGTTTTAGCCCCTTTTTTCTTTCCTCATTATTTCAATTAAATTTACTTTTAGACATATTTACAATATTATTATGATAGATTTAATTTTTAGCAATGATCTTAAAACTTATCTTTCCTGTTAAGAAAAGAAAGTTTTTCCAGGAGATTATATTATACATTTTGCGTTTAACCTACTCAGCGCCAAACCCGAAATATCTCGCAAGCTTTTTTTCATCTCAAGCGGCAGTCTACGAGATAACTCGCAAACTTTTCTGCATCTCTAGCGGCAAGCCCGGGTAGTCTCGGGATATTGGAATTTCCTTTCCCCCAGAACCACATACATACTACTAATTGGAGGCTTGGCCTGTCCATTGTGTTTGTCACCCGCAGTTGGAAGAAGAGGGATTGTTTCTTTTGGGGCTTTTTGACTTCTGTGCAAGACGGATACATTTTCTTTATGCAGCTGATCCGAATTTTCTGCTAATTCTTTGAAATAGTAATAACAGCTTTCCAGCCTTTATTGGCAGGAGAGAACGTGAGGATGGGTACTATATTTTTTCAACAGCTATGTTACTGTTTTATAAAGCATAAAATGGCGAATGACAGAATAGTTATTTTCGAAACTCCGCTACAGAAATACGGAAATAAAAATAAAAAACTGCCTTCCGCTGACAAAAATATTTTCAGTTTCCTAGATTATTACCTGTTTTTATTTCTAAGGCAGGTTTTAGAACTATTTATCATAACGTAATTCTACTATTAGAATTTTACAGAATTATTAGGTACTTTCCCGTTAAAGCCATACCATAATTTAAAGCAACGAGAAACTGCGTCTCTCATATTTTAACGTTGCATTTTAATTAAGATTTAAATCAGAAAAATTAGAAATTAAAATAGTTATAACGTGGATTTATTATATATATATAACTTACATGAAGTCGTGGAAGGAGCAGAAATTAACAAAACGAGTGACAGTTTAATAAAATGATGCTGTAACCCAAAAATAATAGGAGCTACAACTTCCAAACAAAGGCTTTGTAGCCTTCCGATGGTTTAGTTTGGTTTATTCAAACTAACGTAGAGCAAGAAAATGTATTTTATTGGTTCCTATCACGCGACAGAAGAATGTAAAGGCATCAAATTATAACAGAAAAGCTAACAGTTATTTCATGACCTAAAAAAAATATTTCAAGGGAATTACTGTATAAATATGTTGTAAAATTAAGATAAAATATGTTATAAAACATGCGATAACTGTTTTTATAGCATTCTGATTTTCAAGACATCCATTAGATAGTAAAGTCATAAATGGAACAATATTCAAAAATTGATCTTACATTTACTTATTGTTACAAACATGGAAAGTTGCCTCCCAGCAATGTCAGTCTTATGGTTGGGAAGAGAGTTTTACAGGGGTAAGTAAGAGATGACTGACAGCAGCCACGTCTGGACCCCTGACCTTGGCGACCATCTTGGCGACAAATTTTGCGGCTTTGGCGACGAAATATGGGATCTCAAAGGTGCTCGAATATTCTCGATATCTCTATTAGCATTACATTACACCACCTGCACCCTCGTGTTTAGAGCCATTTGGATGGCTGGAGGTGAATTTTATTTTTTAAGAAAGGACAAAAACAAGTAACAGGTACAAAAACAAATAAAAATAAAAAAGAAACATGCACTGGACAGGGACAACATATTAAACAATACAAAATAGAAAAAAATACGCAGAGGGAAAAAAACCATAAGTAGCCGGAAGTGTGTGTCAGTCTGGATGGATGAGTGCTCAATTATTATCCTCTGCAATGACATTGTTCTCATCACATATGAAAAAATTTAGGAGTCGAATTCGGGTTCTTGATAGTTGTTCGTGAGAATGTTTTTCAACCACTGTAATTTAAGTGACACTGTTGGAGTTTGGAAATGCCAGGAGAGGGTGAACCGACATTTTGTGGCATAGAGAATTGGATCTCCTTTTTCTCCGCACGAGCAGTTGTCATGTGTTCGAAGAATGAAGCGATGAAGGTATGAAGGGAACGGCCCGTGTCCTGTAACGAACATTATCTCTTCTCTATTCCATCCTACTGGCTTGTTTGAGATCCTAGGCACTATATCGTGTGTAATTCGGCCAGTTTCTCCGTTATCTCAGTTGTCTTGCCAAATGCTTAGAGCAGCTGACTTAATCTCGGCTTTCAGGTAGGAAAGTGTCTTAGGTAGAAGGAAAGGGTCACCTTTTGTGATGGCTTCTTTGGCTAATTGGTCTGCGCATTCGTTGCCTAAATAACCGACTTGGGCTTTGAGCCATCTCAGGTGAATGTGTTTATGGGAAAGCAAAAGGGTTTGAATTTCTCGGACCATACTATGGTGGGATTTAGTATTAAGTATGACAAACCGTCTGTCCAAATTTTGATTGGTCTATGAAGGGAAGAAGCTGCTTCAATTGCCATTCTAATTGCCAGGATTTCAGCTTGGAAAACCGAATTGCTGCGATCAAGTTTACCTTGCCCTGAGTCTATTATTCCATAGTTTTCGAGATTGCAATATGCGCTACCAGTGCCTTCGTCCGTTTTAGATCCATTAGTATATATAGCCTTCAAAATCCATCAAACTATCAAATATCTGATTATTATTATTTCTTTTTTTGGTAAACTACCCATCTCGATTTTTTATCTATTATTTCGCCATATTTCGGAGAAAATCAAGTTTGAATGCTCTTATTTCCATAAAATCAGTTTTTGAAAGCTTTCGATAATAATTTTATCTGATGAGACAGAAGTAGAGTTCCATGATACAAATGGAGAGCAAATAACCAAATATTTCAACAACAAATCGTGCAGTTTATAGTTTTACCTATTATAAAACGTTATTTTTATTATTATTCTTTTGAGCCATTTTTTAAATTATTCATTTATTGAATGCCACTTAATATGAAATGAAAGCAATGAAAATGTCTTACTAATAAGTTATAGCTTATAGAATTTTTTCCAATAGACAGAATTTGACAGTGAATGATGCTAGTACAAATTTTTTATTCAAATTTTTTTAGTTACGTATAAATTAAAAAATTAACAGTCAATTTATTTCTTAAATTTTTTACGTCAGCAAAATATTGAGAAGGACTTATAAATAATCCCTCCACCTGCCGTCTACTCCCGTGGTATCATGCTTAGTACATGAATATGATACAAAATTATTTTGAGGATTATATAAATCAACGGGAAGTGTGCAAAGCCGAGCATGAAATATTAGTTATGCATAAAATAATATAGCGAATCCACTATAGTTAAAAATAATATTTATTTCTGGCATTTCTTTAATGCATTTATGCTGTAATTTGATGTTGATACAACCTGAGATTTTAATAAAAAATTTTACTTGAAACCAGTGTTTGTAATTTGATGTTGGGCACATTATTTCTTTTTAAGACATTTTCAATTATAGCACACTTGTGTTTGGCGCAATATGCCCCGTGAGGATTCAGCGCCAATAAACTCCAACCGACCAACCTTATTTCTGGATAATATAAAAATATGTCTATATGCTTTTCAAACATGCAAAGTGAGAATAAAATTTTTATTTAAATTCTTCAATGAAACTTTTAAAATTATTGTAGCTATTAACCCTTCAACCGGCTGGAACGTAGAAAGTCGCTCTCCGATGACTATTCTAAAACCGGCTCCGTCGCAGAAAGTCGCTCCTCAATAGTTACTCTAAAACCGGCTCCGACGTAGAAAGTTGCTTATTGTTTATCGCCCGAAAACCGGCTCCGACGTAGAAAATCGCTACTGCTTTCCCCCTCGCTTATAATAGGCGAGGCGGGGCAGCTGCTTCTCAAGGTCGTTTTGTGGTTGTCACTGGCAATTAGAATTTGGGTGGTTACTTTTGGGGAAATAAACTTTTGAGGAAGAGGAATAACGTTATTCCTGAGAACTAGAGGTATATCAGGATTGCTTGGCGATGGTGAACAAGAACTTTATCATTGCTTTAAATATTTGGATTTTTCACTGCAAATTTAATATCGAGCAGAAAACTAGTAGAATTGTAAAATTGGCATAAATTTTCGTGAAACCAGGGAACTCTCTCATGTTTATAGCGATCATTAACATTTAATTGTTACTGGTTCACATGACAGGGTTTGAATTTTCAAAACTTGCTTGATGAAATATGAAAAGTACATAAAAACTTTTAAAAGTGCTTTTATTAAAATGCAATAAAAACTAATTTTTTTTATTTGCAAGTTTTTTTAAATTTTTTTTTGTCTAAATAATAAAAGCGCGGCAAATATTAATATAAATAAAAGTCGTTGTATGCATGTTCCACATCTCCTAAACCACTTGACCGATTTTAACGAAACTTATTATTTAAGTCAAGAGAAAGATTACTGTCAACTTTTCAAAGAGCAAAAGTTACTGAAACATCCAGTTAATTAATAATTGACACAAATTTTGCCATTTTACCGCATTAACTTCTGAGAAATTTATCCCCCACGAGATATATTTTTATACTATCTTAAAATTCAAAATTTCTACCTTTTCAATGATACCAACTTTGTGCCAGTTTTCCTTCAGATTTTATTCCTTTTTAAAATTTAATTTAAAAATAATTGAATAGATGCAGACCATTTTGAAATTAGCAAATGTATAGACACTTCGTTGCTAGGCAACGGTGTGACTTCGAACTACTAAACCTTTATTTTTTAACCACAAAAAATTAAAAATTAATCAATATTTTGTCATTTTTCGGCGATATCTTTCCAAAATATGAAGTCACAAAAATACTTATACTCAATTTTAAAGTTTAAAAAAACTAAGCTTTTCAGTTACACAAATTTCATTTGTGTTTCATTTATTTTGTTCACTTTTTAAAAAAATTGTCAAGATTAATATTTACACACAGTTTGCAAAAATATGTTCATGTGTGTGTGGGAGGATCATTGGAAGCGCACAACCTCAAGGGGCTTTAAATCTTCCAATTCAAATTGTAATATAAGTGGTTAGTGGCATGATATAATTGTTTGCACCTAATTAGAGAATTTACGGACATTTAATTTAACAAAGGACAGGAGAATAAGATTTTTTTAAAAATTAAGATATGTTCTTGCATTAATTAATTGGAAAACAGTCGAGTTCGCATATTGGTATTGGTGACTTATTAATATCATCAGTTTCATACAAATGAG